>JAUMHE010000080.1:5737078-5747974 GCA_032359235.1 Enteromius mattozi
AGTTTTTTCTTTATATATATAAAAATATATATATATATATATATATATATATATATTTTTTTTTTTTTTTTTTTTTGCCACTGCCATGTTAAAAAGTATGAAAGCATTCCTTTACATTACTGAAAGGAAATTTCATTAAAAAATAATATAATTGACTTTAAAAAAAAAAACAATAGTGCAAGTTAAATAGATTCTTTTAATCGTTCCACCCCAAAAAGTCTAGGTATCTTTTGAGACACAGCCGTTGTCTCTAGTGAGGCGTTTAATGCATGATGACGCAGTAACTATTAATTACCAGCTCGTGAAGTCATATGATGACTCTTTCTTTCTGCTCCAATTTTCAGCGCTGTTTCACCCCCTGGCAAAGAGTGGGAAAAACCAAGGAGCGCATTTCCTTAGAGTCGACGACGTAACGCAATAAACACTCAAACGCTGGTTTCAAATAAGTTCTTGCCAGACTTAATTAGCAAAGTGATAAAACATTTAAGAGTTTATGCGGTTTTTATTTGTGGTTATGTAAGGCGTGTAATCACTGTCCCAACAGAAAGAGAACGAGACTTCGCTCATGCTGCTGTTATGCATCTGACATGTTTCATGCCATGATAGTGAACATGGAAAGCGTGGACACTGAGACAGCAGCACCAATGCCAAACTACGCATCTTATACAAGAGTATTTATTAACCATTATATAAACTGCTGTATCATATTTAAAGTTAAAACACAAACTACAATCGCTTTTCTCACAAGCACTCACCTATTGAATTATAGGATGCTGTTACACATAACAGAGGAAAACTACATATCAGATCAATGTTGCTCTTAATATATTATTTGCATAATAGCATTTCATAGAAAAAATTTCAACACATTAACACAGAGATCTAATCGCATTTTATTTCAACCATTTCATGTCCATTTCATTACACTCAAAACTTCAAACAAGTAATCTTAGATCCATACTGAATGAAAATACTGTACCTTGCTCATGTTTTTGCAGAATATTCCAGCTAAAAAAGGTTTCCTTAAAGATTTCATGGGCTACATTCCCAATGAGTCAATGGAGTGGCACTCGACTGATGGAGTTGTTTTCTTTACTCTCACTAAACTCATAGCCTGGCAGTGGGAGGAGCTACGGCGGGAAAAGAACACTGTGGAATGTTGTTACTAGAAGCAAACTTTTCTGATTGGCGGCATCCTGACGAATCGATAGCTGATTGGATGGAATGCAAATTAGAAGCGCCTGCCTTTATGAATGTAACGCTGTTCTACAACATAACTTTCACTATAGCATCACTTTTAACACCATAAGCGTTTAGATATTTAGCTAATTTTGCTTAGAATATTTTAACTTATATTTAAACTTTTAATTAAGTTAGTTTAATTAAGTTAGTTCTATCATGCCATATAATAACATGCATAACGTTCTATTAGTTTAGTTCGTTTAGTTAATTATGCAATAATGTTATACTTTAACTTGTTTCTGATATGCAGGGTTTTATTTTTAATGTTCCAAATATTCTTATTACTGTCTCTACAAGAAAATCAGTGTAATGCATATTTGTCCGCCAAAAAAAGGGTTTGAAGAACTATTGAAAGCACAATAGCGACATCAATTGGTCATATGTGGAATTGCATCTTCGTTTACTAGAAATACAACATGCAAAGCTCACTAATTATTATTTTAAACGCCCTAAATGTCGCTTTTGATACATTTTTTGAAGTTATGCCAGTTCTAAACCCAATGTAAAAAAATGATAAATCACCATCAGCTAGGCCTCATATCAAACATCCCAGACTTCAGGGTGAAACAGGCATTTTTTTCCTCGCTAGGTTTTGTTTTTGCCAATTAAGAAACATTTCAAACACTACATGATTAAAACGAATTGTCAAAAATCTAAGGGATGAATGCAGTCCATCTGTCTACGAGCAGAATAAACAGAAATGTGCTCTGTGGAATTGCACAGCCAAGGAAATGTGAAGCCCCATACAAACACCATGTGATATGTGTCATTGATGAATGCGTTCATGAAGCAAGCTTCGCATAAACAGAAAACATTGCGATTGACATGTTAAACATCCAAACGCATATAAATCAGCAAATAGCAATGTATTATTAAATGTTTATTTGAATTACTTAATGAATGTTTGTTTGTGAAATGTCTGAACTGGAAAGTCCATATGCTGGAATAGTCCAACATGATTGAATTGAATTTTATTTTGTATTTTATTTAATTTTATACAAGACCTGGGAACTTTCTAACCCCGTAATGCACAGCAAAACATTTTTTTAATATACTTATTTTGTTGATTATACTGATAAAGTATTACACTGTTGAACTTCCAGTAATTTATATATCTTGCCATTATTTATTTAACATACAGGAGACAAAACCAGAAGACAGAAGAATAATTATGCCATTATAAACGTTTTGACTTTTTATTAGACTACTTCTGGATATACTGCCATTTCACAAAACATAAAACATGAAGATAAGAAGTGTTTGAAGTTAATCAACGTAGAGATAAAATACAAGAAAACAAAGTACATGGGGTACAATATGGGAAGGAAAGGGAAGGGAGAAGGAAGGGCAAGGGAAGAAAGAGAAAAGTCCAGAGAAAGCATGAGTATCAGGTGGGGAGGGGAAATTATACAATCCAATTAAGGAGAGTGAGAGAGTAAGTCTTGTTGAGAAAGGGTAAAGAGAGACGAGAGTGTGAGAGTGTGAGCAGACAGGATGTGAAGGAGAGAGGGGCCCTCCAGCAGGCAGACTGGGAACATTAAAGGAACATGTCCCGTCCCATTCACCAAGCCATGTGCATACAAATTCATACTGTTTACAGAACCAGCGGAGAGAGACCTCTTTGTGTAGAACTCATGTTTAATAAATAAAAACAGAACTGCATTTTTCTGCATTACCTACATGCTTTCTCTTTTCCATCTCTCCTCTTTCTCCCATGTTTGAGGTTTGGGATTTAAACAAATCCACAGCACATTACTTTTTGGCAAGTAACTCATGCCATATGTTGGTGCTATGGACACGAGAGATGCCTCAAATCATGTGTTATTACTTTAATCAGGCGTATGCTTTTCACGTGACAGATGATAAATAGGGAAAATGTATATTTTTTTATATTAGTAAATGATTTACAAACCGTTTTAAATGTTTTTTTTTATATTTTTAAATTATTTGAAGATGTTTTTTATTAATGGCTGTAAAAGAAAAAAAAAATCCAAAATTTATTTGATTATGTTTTTGAATGAAATGCTGAATCTTGAAACTTTTGTGAATGTTATGATGCTAAAACAAAAATATCAACAACTGACTAATTCTCAATATTTAAAACAAATTAAACCATATAAACAAACTATATTTGGAATCATTTTACTCTGCTTTAATAATCGGTTTTAACGTCAAAAGCAATGCAATTTTATGTGATTTCGATCATGATTTAAAAATTTTTTACCCCTTGTCAAAATATTTGTCAAGGGGTAAAACAAAACAAATCTACACATAAATACAAATATTTAACTGACCAAAGGTGACAGTAAAAACATTTATAATATTGTGGGAAAAAAATCTGTTAAATAAATGCTATCCCTTTATTCACTATTTTAAAATCATGAAAATCCACAAAATATTAAGCAGCACAGCTGCTTTCAACACTGCTTGTAATAAGAAGACTTTTGCTTTTCAACATAAAAGCCTATTTGAGTGTTTACTGAAAGATCATGTGACACTAAAAACTAGAGTAATGAAGCTTAAAATTCAGCTTTGCCTCACATGAATAAGTTATATTTATTCAATAATCTTCAATTGCAATATTATTTCACAGTATTAACTGTTTTACTGCATTTATCGTTAAATAAATGAAGCCTTAGTAAGCATAAAAGACTTTTCAAAAATCTTAGAGATCCCAAACTTTTCTGGACAAAACTTGAGAAAGAAGAGTGTAAAAAGGTGTAACTGGACGAGAGTTAGCCGTGGAGAAATGAACACAGCAGTGTGGGGTGAAACGATCATTACTCACAGACAGCACCCCCAGCTGTGGAGCTGGAACCGTGTGTCAATGGAGCCATGATTCTGCCGCACAGAGGAGACCTGTGTTACCACATCACCTAACATCACTCAGAATAACAAAACAGGAAGTCCCGGATATTTAGAAACACCTGTGGGCCAAGTCAACACACACACTTTTACATCTTAGGCCCTTTTCAAATGAATGTGCTTTGGAAACACATATTTGTCGTGTGCTGATGTAATGTTGACCAACAGATTTGGATGGAATTTTTGAGGGAGAACACAAACATTATTTGAAAAAGAGGAGGATGCTGAGAGAGAGAGAGAGAGAGAGAGAGAGAGAGATGAGAACATGCAGAAAGAGGAAATGGAGGGAGGGCTGAGCGCAGGAATGATTGGGTACAAAAGAGCCAAGCGCTGATTAAATACAGCTGTGGAGGGAGAGAGAGAAATAGATGATGGAGATAGAGAAAGAAAGAGAGAGAGAGACTGAGGCTGGATGGTGAGGAAGGAATGGACTGAATGTCAGGGGGTAGAGGCGTGGTAGAGACCAAGAAAAGACGGAGAGAGACGACATCTGAAGACAAAGGAGGAATGGGTCCACTTTTGAGGACTTTTAGAAAACAAACTTGCAAAAACACTTTTAAAATGAACATAAATGCTGCAATCATTTTTGTTGTTTTTATGAAAAGCCATGTTCATGTTCACCACAGTGTAATTTCATCAAATCTCAAATCATGTCTTGTGATTAATAGACTTATGTCGTGGGAATATTTTAAAATATTTATATATATAAATTATGATGGAAATAAAACAGAAGAAATAAAAAAAACCCAGAATATAAGTATTAGATTAGTTCAATGTTTTCATTGTTTATTTTGTGTGTGTGTGTGTGATGTTAATTTAAGTAAAATGTAGTATTTTAGAATTAATTTTAATTTTTTAAATGAAAATCTAAACATATAGTTAAATATTAATATTATATATGTATATATATTATATATATGTGTGTGTGTGTGTGTGTGTGTGAAGAATTCTGGGTATAAGACGAATATAAAAAAAAATTTATGCATGAAGGCATTTTAAAACTAATAAAAAATGAATTATTTAATTATTTACCATGAAAAAAAGCTGACATTTTAAAATAAAAATGACTGATTGTAATGTGTTTTATGAAACGCTGAATCATATCCCTCTTCTCATTCTCTGCCCATTTCCCAACTCGCTCACAAAACATTTATAGCACTGCACAAACTCTGCAGCGGGCAGAAGTCAGGGCGGTATTCTGAATAGTGAAGGAAAGCAAACAGAGCGCAAAGAGATTTCAGAGAAAAAATTGTTTTCATGACCCCAGCACACTGGAGCTTTGATGAAGTGGCACTAAAAGGACAGGGATGGCTTTCCTTTTCCTTTCAAGTGTTTCCAGTTCACATTCCTCATTGCACAAACGATTTTGCTCATGTTTCCTCACTACACACACATCCTCACTCTGACAGAGTAACACCCTGACCATGTCCTCCTGAGAATATGCAGATAGTTACACGCCGTAGGTATGTGTATGCATCCAAGCTTTACAGAGCTCGATTTCACATGAGAATGAGGGAATGTGATCAGTGCTTCCAGAATTCCAATGTTTCCAACGTGAGCAAAACTTGTTATGCAGTTACTAGGGTGTTTCTGTTTTCAGTCTAAATTGTCATTTTGATTGCTCACGAATGTACAAGTTTTGGTATGTTTGTGTTGATGTTTTAATATTTATGTGCATGTTGGGGTCGGTGGAAGAAATAAAAACATGTTTATGTCCCATATGTGCTTTATACCAGCAGCATGTATGAGTGAGCGTGTGTTCCTGGGAAAAACAAAGCCTATTTATACATTGACCAGGCGTTTTCCTGTGCAGTGTTTATAGTGGATGCCTGTGGATTATGGCTGCAGTAAACTAGCACTTGTTAAAGTTTCTGTCATTCCATGGATATTCTAGGAATATACCATAAGTCCCAAAGAGCAAAGATAAACAAAGAGCATGGTTTATGAACAGCTGTGTTTTTGGATTGCAGAGAATAACGGAAACTCAAATGCACCATAATGTACAGCAGTTTGCTGGATATTGATTAGCGAGGGACAGAAATAATTCTAAATTCTTCATGAAAAAATAGGCTCATTGGAAATATGTACCTCTTCATACATTTTTGCAAAACTGAAAAAAAGTACCTATACATAAGAATCGCTGCAGTTTCCAGTTGAAATGAACATTACAGGCAGTAAAACTCCCTTAACTTTTATTCCTTTTCACACAAAAGTATGACTTACAGGTGCATTTTTGATTAATGAAGGCTAATTTTCATAGTTAGTTGCAGAATGTTATGTTATGATTTCAAAACATTTTTAACATCCTGCACGGTTTGAAAACTGATACTTTTTGAACGTTGTCGTCACATATACAGCTTCATATATATGAGTTTTCTAATTCAGTAGGGTTAGTTGGTAGCTCACGTAATATGCCATTGCACTTAAGCGGAGAAAGCACTGGTTCGAATCCCAAAGGCTCAGATCACAGTAAGGAAGTTAAAATAGCACGGCTGCAGCAGCGACTGTGCTTTTAAATTACTTTTGCATTTGTTAACACTATCGTTTAGGTTTGGTGTAGGGGATATTTCCAACATGATAGAGCATTAAGCTTTAGCGATACTCACTGGATATTTGAATTCTGAATGGTCACAAAACGTACCTCAAGCAACATTATAAAAACACTGCAATATGTAGGCTACCTGTACCAACCTAATACAAATGTGCCACGGTTATATATTAAACGTGCGTTTTAGCTGAACATTTCAATTTAAAAACTGCGACGACGCGTGCAGTAAGGCACATAACTACGGGTTTGCAGAAATGTACATAGAGGCACGTATTTCTAATGAGCCTGGGTTGCAATATTTGGCTAGTCAAGCCTGTCGCATTTTTTGAACGACAAAAACGAGACAAAACAAAAACAAACAAACAAAAACACAAAATGAAACAAATAAAACGAAACAAAACAAGGTAAAAATTAACAAATAAATAAATAAACTTTTTTTTTTTCTTTTTACAATAAATAAAAAACAATAGACAAAATAAATAAAAAGCAAAGAAACTAAATAAAGAATAATAAAATAAAACAAACTTAAACAAAACAAAGACAAATAAAAATAAATTAAATAAAACAAACACGAACAGACACTGGCTTTAGATGCAAGTCCTAAATATAACAAAGTTCATATTCACCAAACCTTAGTTCTGCTTCAGGTCAAAGTCACCATTCACAAGTAAGCTCTCCCAGAGACAAAGAAGAATGACACAGAACGTAAGACAGTCTGCAGACCTCACAGACATATAAAGACAGAGACTGGAATGAAGCCTTAGTATTCGTCATACTAAGACAATAGCAGCTCAGAGAAGACAAGATTCTGACAGGCTGTCTTTGTTACACTACAAAAAAACAATAAATAGCCAAGAGCAATGTATAATGCAATCTGTAATGAAAGGACACAATGACTGATTTGGCGTGACGAGTAAGTAATGCATCGGTGCTGCTTAGTGGTTAAGGATGTGAAGGGTCATGGGTTCAGATCCTGTGAGGGTTGATCTATGAAGCCCTTGACTAAGACACCAAAACTTTGGTAGCTCCACTGGGGCTTAGAAAGCATCAGGCTAAATGTCAGATTGCTTAGTTAGATAGCATCATAAAAGGGTTATATGCCTGCATAACAAAGTGTTTCATTAAAGTCTCATCAGAAGACCAAAATCCTCCTCTACGTGACATGATCATACACTGATTTAGGGGTATTACCATTAAACTCTGCAACCACTGCAAAAGAAAAGTAACCAGCCTGGTATTAAAATGAAAAAGATCTGTAAAAACAAACATTATGGTTACAATAGTAGGAGGAAGCATTCAAAATAAACCACAGACTTATGCAAGTTTGCTATTAAAATATCAACAGGACAGTGGATGGACTCTTTTACAGTCTCATAGTGACAAGCCTAAAATGTGTGTGTGTTTGGCCACAGATAACGGATCTGCGGCGAAATATTAAAGTGGCATGGCTGGATAACTGCTGAGAGACATATAATGATTCCCAGGCCTGCTTCACATGATCAGCTACAACTGTGTGACATCACAGAGAGGGCTCAAAGTTCCCACGCTGCACTACACGTGAACGAGCCTCGGGGACCAGACCATTATAGACTTTCACTCTCAGGCATGTAAACACACAATCAAGCCCTACTCAAGTTTTCCAGGCCTTCTTTGTCAGTGTCAACAATCGGGGAGACATTGTTACTCCAGAACACACACTCGTCCTCACACAAAGATCTGAACAAACCCCTAAACCTTAGGATTCGACTCTAGTGTGTAACTCATCCCACATGCTGTTTGTGTAACGGATATGAATGATACATTAAATCATGCTGCTTTTTGAGGAAAGGTGTGATATTTCTTTTCTAAGTGACCAGACTTTATTTTAAGGTCTAGCAACAACGACTTTTCTCTCAATAAACTCTTAGTTTACTGCTGATTAATAGAAAGGCATTGTTAAAGTGTCCCTATTATGGGTTATGAAAGGTACATATTTTGGTCTTGGGAGTCCCAAACAACAGGTTGAAATGCATGCAAGGTCAAAAACACTTTCATTTTCTTATAATATGCATTTACTTTTACTTTATTTGTTCAATGACTCCCAAACGATTCATTTAACAATAAATTTTTGCAAACTTCTCCTGTGATTGGTTGATTTCATTTAAAGCAGTATTTGTGAGCTTTTAATGCTAGAAAAGCGGCACCTAGTGGCAAAGAATAAATTTTCATTTTCATTCAGACCAACGCCAAAAGACCAACAAATGAGAGGGAAATATGCTAATGTTTCATTTTGACGTCAAAGTGAAACGGCTTGGGACTCGTTTTAAAAATGACTCCGTTCAATGATTCAGAGTGGACTCTTTATTTTGAGAGACAATAACTTTATACACGGTGCACTTTCAGATTTAAAGCTTTGCAGGATGTTTTTATTCACTTAGAGCTGTGTTACACATTGCATGTTCAAAAATCCATAATAGGGGCGCTTTAAGTTTAGCTATGGGGTAAGATAAAGGGATAGTCATGCAGAGCGTTAATATGTGCTTTGTACATACTAATATAAACAGCCAATATGCTTTATATATGCATGGAAGTTAATAGTGAAAATTGGTTCTTAAAATACTGATTTTCACATTAAGTGCAATAAAATGGGTGAAAAACATCTCATAGACATATTATAAACTAATGGAGGGATCTAGTCATATCTTGCATGGAAAAATTCAAAGACATTTAGAGGTGGGCAATTTTGCCTTGGGGTCACCTAGAATACCTTAACAACCATGCAGAACAATGTAGCAACCATAATAAATACACTAGCAACCGCTGGGATACCATAGTAAAACCCCAGAGCACCCTAGCAAGTATGCAGAAAGCTTCAACCATTAGTGTTCAGTACAAGAGAAACCATCTAAACTACCCTAGCAATCAAAACATTATTAATAAAAACATTCGGTCAGCTGAAGACTCACCAGTTTTCGAAGAACTGTCAAAACAGACGAAATTAGCCATAAAATATTAAAATTAAATTAGACAGAAATTTTAGGGATCAGACAAGAGCAACTAGCCCATTCAAAATATCGCAGCAACCCCACACAATACATTAACATCCACCCAGATAGTCTTATTAACCACTGAGAACATCCTAGCAACTCCCAGAATACCCAAGTAACAAAATGATAAAAACATGAAGAAACAAACCAAGCATAAAGCAGTTCTAGAGCCTCTATAAGTAACATGCATGTAAATGCATAATAGGCTAATAGCAAATGCATCCTATCTGATGCTGTCCTGCGCTACAAGAGAGTTACTTCACTCATAACAACAACTTGCGTAACTTCTAACTGACCCCAGCTCCACACATGGGTCTTGATCAGCCGACAATGAGGCACGCAAGTAAACATTTTCTCTGAATTCTTCACCTGTAAGTGAATCCTGGAAGTACCCACCTTGGTCAGCCTCATGTTTCCCCTGGACTTTGCTCTCTCCCTCCTTATAGACCCTCTCGCGGGCACTGGATCTGGCTCGTCCCCACAGCTGTCTGCGCTCAGGGCACAACCCATATAGAGATCTGGACCCTGCTGGTCCGTCTCTCCACGCTCACTCTCTCTGGATGAGGTTTCCCGAGCACACAAGAGCAGCTGTTTTTGTCCGCTCATTCGAGGCCCTTCCCCTTTTGCTGGCTCTCATTCAAACACACACACGTTCGCCTGTTCACACTCATCTGTCTCTCATGAACACACATACGTAAACAAAGGTGAGAATATGGCCATTAAATCAAGTCTATTAGCACTCTGAAAGCAGCACGCGTATGGTCAGCCAAATGTACACAACTCACAAGCCAACATCCAGAGGATATCAACCCCCACCCCCTACTTTCCCAGAAACACACACACACCATTGTGCTCAAGTTCTTATAGTCTTTCAGACTACAAACAGACATATGCTGACTTCTTTTTTTACCTTCTTAACTGAGATTATGCTATGCATTTTTTCCTAAATTGCATATTTTTAGTTTTATAAGAACATCAAATGATGCCTTGAATAATGCAGGTTGTGGTGCATTTGCAGGTTTTTTAAAGAACAAGATTTATTTTATTTTTTTTTCATCAAGTGGACAATAGAATGGGAAAAAAAAGTTCCACAGATGTACATTAAATCCATATATAGATAGCATAATATTACAAAGATTGGAACACCTAGCAACACCATAGCAATCAGCCAAAATACCCTAGCAATTACCTAACAACTTGCAACCTCTCTATCAT
>JAUMHE010000080.1:5751706-5761842 GCA_032359235.1 Enteromius mattozi
TATATATAATTCCTAGACATTAATTCCATCTAAGGTCGTAACAATATATATATATATATATATAAAATGTATGCGTGTGTATTAATACATACCAAATAATATAAATAAAATATATAAAACATATTTTATATAACATAAAAACTTTAAAAGTGGTCAACTATATTTTCTGTTAGACTTTTGATTAAAAAAAAATCTACGAGACTTTTAATAAATAAAAAAACATTGCAGATAAGTAGGAAAAAATTCTTATTACATGAATGTCTCTTACATTGATTTATAGGTGAATAGCACAATTAGAATGAGGTTATGCAGTTTTTTTTAATCATTAACTGCCTTAAAGTAAAAAATAAAGAGAAGAAAAAAGTAAAAAAGAAAAAACCTTTTTAAAAACTGCTAAATAAAATATTAGGTATGCTCTATAGACAGCTGAATATATAGCCCTGTTTGAAGATTGAAATGTCTCCCTCCTCTACAAGTGATCCAGTCGACCAAAACAGATCTTAATACGAGGGTTAAACAGCACCTCTTATCTATATTAGACTAGTTAGGGCCAAAGTTTTAACCTCTAACTTGTTATTCCATGTTATACTTGATAAATCCAGGACTACCAGGAGGCTAGATGGTCTACATGTCCTCAAGAAGACACTGTTTACCAGTTAACTGGGCTGAAATACTGGCCCTCCAACACCTGGTGTATTTTAAGGTCTGCTCCATCTGGTCCATTAATTTGGTTCATTTCGCTTACCGTGAAAACCCCTTCCAAAAGTAGTTCCAACTCCATGTGTTTGTTTGAAAAGTTCTGACAAGGTGAAAATCCAGATGGACTCCAGTGTGCAAACAGACCTGAGTGGATCTCAATTACATTTTTTTTAGAAGCTGCTGCAAATGATGCAACAGATCACAGGGAATTCCTGTATAACTGATACTGAGGACTTCATTTACAGATGCCAACACTTTCAGAAAATTCTAATTAAGCATGGCAAATTATTTGCATTTATAATTTAATCATTGGTTGAAATGCCATTGCACAAACAGCTTGAAAGAGGGTGTCAAATGTGATGTTTTCACATACAGGCATGTACTGGAGAGGTTTGCATCAGCCTTCTCCTTTCCGTTCTATACCATGGCTATAATTCAAAATTATGTGTCTAGACTCAAATAAATATTTACATTTTTTCAAGTCACATATCTTCCAAAAGAGGCCCACAATTACAGTCTGTGACCAACATTGTAATTTCCATTACAGGGAATGAAGCATCTAAAAAAGGCACTAGAGAAAACTTTCATTAAAGGATTGGAGAGCAAAGAAAGCCAGAAGTAAAAGTAGAGGGAGCGGGGATCATGGGATCACACCCAGAGAGAGTGTTAGCTCTGTCACTCACAGGGCTGGGAGGCTCCTCAAATTTCTTTGGCTCTGGTGCTGGTCTGAGATCTCGCTCTCTTCTCGCGTCCTTTCTACAAGTAACGCACAACACAGTGAGACAGAGTCTCACAAGAACGTCTACACTCATTCAGAAAAACACTCAGGAGCAGGGATGTAGACCCCAAGGGGAAAACATCCTATTGGCAATGTTACAATCAATATAGGGCTGCTTGATTGCGAGAAAAATCGGAATCACAACTATTTTGGTCATACACTATCACTCCAGTTTTTATGGTTTTGGAAGTTTTTTTTTTTTTTGTGCAAAGTACAGTACATTTTTTTTTTTATATTTTTGCCATTTAAAAAAACAGTTGTCTATTTTAATATGTTAACGTAATTTATTTCACATTTTTAGCATCATTACTCCAGTCATATGATCCTTCAGAAATCATTCTAATATGCATATTTGCTACTATTACTATAAAATTGAAAACAGCCGAGTAGACTTGTTTTAGGTTTCTTTGATGCATCACTTTTGATCAATTTAAAGCATCCTTGCTAAATAAAATGATTAAATTACACAATTTCTCCAAGCTTCTGAATGGTATACTGCATAATGTTACAAAAGCTTTTTATTTCAGATAAATGCTAATCTTTGGATCTTTCTATTCATCAAAGTATCCTGAAAATATGTCCTCAACTGTTTTAAATAAGATATATACAGATATCACATATCAGAATGATTTCTGAAGGATCATGTGACACTGAAGACTGGTGTAATTATATGAATATTTAGCTTTGATCACAGGAATAAATTCCATTTTAAAATATATTTAAATAAAAAGCAGTTATTTTAAATAGTAAAAACATTTCTCAATATTACTGCTTTTTCTGTATTTTGGATTAAATAAATGCCGGCCTGGTGAGCAGAAAAGGATTCTTTAAAAAACCTATATGCTGGTATAGTGTATACTTTGCTATTTATCTCAGAGCGCAGACACCGAGGAACGTATTTTTAATGACTCTTTAACATCAAGAACGACTCTCAGTAGACTGTGTTTTACAGCAATCATGCTACATGATCTGGCTGATTTGGACAATTAGTTTAAGAAGTGCAGAAAAAAGCACTGTAAAGGAAAGAAATGAGTTCTGGAGACAAAGCCAGAGCATTATAGCAAAATGGAATGTGGCACAATAATAGTTTTATCCTCTTTTAATATGGATATGGAAGCCCGTTTCCAACACTAAATAATAAAAAAAAAATCAGATTTATTTTTTTTTAGAACTGTGAGATATAAACTTGCAATTGGGAGTTACAAAGTCAGAATTGTGAGATATAAACAGATCAGTCTTTTTTTCCACTTAAAATTGGACTTTATAACTCGCAATTGCGAGTTTATTTTCACACAATTGTGTGACAAAGTCACAATTGCAAGATATAAAGCCATTCTGACCTTATAACTTGAAAAAAGTCTGAATTATGAGATAAAAAGTCGCAATAACCTTTTTTTAATTTTTTACTCAGTGGCGAAAACGGGCTTCCCTGTTAAAAAACAAAATTAATATCGAAAATAAAAATAGATTCAATCGCACAGCCCTAAATTGATTTGTAAAATCCAGTTTGCAAAAACACCTTCTATTTAATAATGAAATGAGATGAACTCCCTGCTCCGGAGCCATACACTTGTTCTCTTGTTCCTGAGGCCAAATGCATCTTGCCCAGAGATATTTGCCATTACTGTTGAGCTGAACCATGTTTAATCTGTTGTTTTACACAACAGTTAGTTTCAGTCATTAAATATAATTGATCAAACTGACTTTTCACTGTTTGTATCACTTCACTTTTCTGGATCCAGGCAGATTGTCAATCTGTGTGTTGGTGGATTTCTCAAGTGACTTTTTCTCAACAAGTAACTGATTTTATGAGTGAGTCACCGAAATATAATTCAACTGATTGGAATAATAAAAAAAAAATGAGTAAAACAACTTTTTTTTTTGGAGACTGGAAAGATGCGAATGGACACAGTGCTCTACAGGCCAAACCAGAAAAGAAACACATTTGTCCAACCACCACCTTAATAATTAAAAAACACTACAAAATCTAATAAGAACCTATATCCTTTAAGAAGGAAGAAAGGTCTCTACGCTTCTGAGCAGTAGGGGTGCCAGAGAACAGCTAACCTGTCTCCTGTCTCCTTCCTTCGGTCTCGGCTGGCTGCTTCTCCACGCCCCCTGCCTGCTCCAGAGCCCGAGGCCCCACCACGCCCCCGAGAGGGGCCCCGGTCCCGGCGCACCCCATCTGCTTTGTTTTCATCTGTAAGGAGAGCCCACTGTTCAGCAGAGGACACTAGGACAACTCTACTAATAAAGGAGCTGTATTAGGCTGTGTGCTTCTGTAAAATCTTTGAGCAGTTTACTGTTTCTTAACTTAACATTTGGAAGAGGCTGTTTTTGGGAAGAGAGGCTACTGGATATTTTCTCTTGCCTGACAATTGCAAAATGCAACAATCCCCTCTTGTCAATCCACTATGACATTTTAAGGGGTTTCCAGTAGTGATATGTATATGCACTGACAACTTCTTTTACATCGTCCACCATTATTGCTTTTCTCACTGGATTTGAACACCTATGCGCTTACCTTTATTTCTTTGAGGAGCATCAGCTGAGCTTCCTGCACTGAAAAATAAAGTACACAAAAATACTGAAGTCAGAATAATTCTAAAGAGTGCTCTATCTATATCTATATAGATAGATATACATACACAAACTTCCAAAAGTTTGAGGTCAGAAAGTTTTTTTTTTTTTTTATTTGTATTCTATTAATCAAAGATGTATCAAATTAATAAAAAGTGACAGTAAAGACCATTATATTTGTTAGGAAAAAAACAAACAAACATTTAAAATAAATGCTGCTCTTCAAAGTTTATTCTAAGAATCCTAGAACATTATTACTGTTTCAACAAAAATATTAAGCAGCACAACTGTTTTCATTATTGATAATATTAAGAAACATTTCTTGAGCAGCAAATCAGCAGATTAGAATGATTTCTGAAGGATCAGGGGAAACTGGAGACTAAAGTAATGATGCTGAAAATGTTTTGCATCACAGGAATAAACTACATTTTACAGTGTAATTAAATACGAAACATTTATTAATTGTAATAATATTTCACAATTTTAATGCTTTTACGGTAACACTTCATTTTTACAATGTCTTTGTTAAAATGTTACATCTACTTACTAAAGTAATAATAAATAATGCATAATGCAATCAACCCTATATCAAACCCGCATCCTAACACTAATGATAAAGTAAGCACAAGTATTTAATTAAAGTGCCACTATTATGGGTAATTAAGGGTTTATATTCTGGTTTTGAGAGTCCTAAACAACAGGTTGACATGCAAGGTCAAAAAACACTTTTGTTGTCTTATAATGTGTATGTATTTTTCCTCTGACTTGCTCAACGACTCCCAAAAGATTTGTTTAATGATTCATTTTTCCAAACCCCTCCTTTGCATGACGCTAATCTGCGGTGATATGTCTGAATGCTCTTATTTTCATTTCATCATGCCTGCAATTACCCGGGGAAACCGCTATTTTTAACGCTCCAAAAGTGAAGAATGAATTTGTATTTTCAAAAAGACCAACAAACGAGCAGGCAATATGCTAATGTTTCATGCTGATGTCAACGTGAAATGGCTTGGGATTCGTTTTGAAAAAAGACTCGTTTTAATAATTCAGTCAACGTTTCTTTTTTCTTAATACACGGTGCACTTTCAGTTTTAAAACTTTGCAGGATGTTTTTCTTTACTTCGAAATGTTAAACAATGCATGAAAGGTAATTTTCACAAATCCATAATATGAGCACAAGTCCAACACAAATAAAATTACAAACTTACAGACCTCAAGCTTTTTACTTTTTGTAGAGTATATATTAGGGCTGCACGATTATGACACAAATCATAATTGTCGATTATTCCCTTGAAATTGTAATTGCGAGTATTAATTAAAATCATCACAATTTACATTGAATGAAGTTTTATACCATTCCTTAAAGCAAACGCATGCCATTTTTTAAAATGAAAATAAGTTAAAAACAACTAAAATTCTTAGCGCTTTTTTATAGCATATAGCCTCAAATGTGAACTATACATCGGATTAGTTTCTTCTTTAAATAAAGAAGTAATAATATGCATAGTATTATAATGTTATACTAAAGCTAAAACTAAAACAATGCAAAAACCCTTAAAATAACATGTAGAATGAAAAGAACACATCTTAAGCACACAGAATAATATAAGTGGATTCTGAACTATTAATTGCTGCTTTGAACAATTAAATGTAAACGTGGCATTCGTAATTTTAATTGTTATTAGAAATTCGATTAAATGTGCAGCCCTAGTATATATATATGTACTACTTATATGACATTTTAAATATATTCTAACCGTTTTTGAATAACAGCTATCTATATATAGCATATCAATCCAGATAGAAACCTTTTGGGCGGAGCGCTACTGCTGGGAGAGACGACAGGTTTACTATCACTCTCGCTGGATCCTGCACTCATGGCGCTCCTCTTTGCCCATACGTTCTCTTTAGGTGGTGGGGCTGGGACGACTTTCAGCGGCAGCCCCTCCTGCTTAGTAGTAGTCTGGTTTCCATGAGAGGATGAGTCCTCGTCATGGCTGCTGAAAACCTCGTTTTCTACGGAGCGTTCACTCTCCCGACGCCTAGGCACTGTTGAGAGGAAAGGGATTGGAAACTGAGGGTTTCTTTTTAATAAATCACAGCATATAGCGACAGTCAGTTATCTACATGTCTTATGATCAGTACCTATAAAGCAGAGTCTGTTAATGTGCTGTTTACATCAGACCTGTGTATAATAAGAACCGGTCAGTGATCACTTACCCCTGCTCGATGAGTTTCCTGTTTGTGAAGACTCACTTCCTGTCCGTGAGCGCTCTGTTGTTTGGTCCTCACTGCGCCAGCTGGGATGCCTGAGTGTTTTAGAAAATGAGAGTGAAAACACTGTTTAGAAAAAGGGAAAGCATATTAAAAAGTTCTCGTGTTCTATCCAAAGTTCTATACCACGTAATATAATTCTATCGTAACAATTCTCTAAAGATTTTAGCATGGTGATGGATATGACAGTGTATGCAGCATGAACCAATCAGATTGTGCCATTTAATGCATTAAATATCATCAGTTACGTTAAGGACCATCAGTCTGCACTTTCCAGAGTTTCATGTCAGAATTAAAATTGTTGCTATCATCACATTTTTTTAGTGGGTGATGGAATTATGAATCATCCATTCACAAAACCATATTAATACGCAAAGAAATATTGTATTCTGAGTTAATTAAGGTAAATAACTTATTTTCTTCCATTAAATGGAAGTTGGTTATCAACATTCTTAAAAATATCTTTAAAATTCTCAAAATATCTCACATACAGGTTTAGAACAACATGAGGGTGATTAAGTGATGACAGAATTGTCATTTTTCGATGAACTGTCTCTTTAAGCATTATATTCAACATCTAGTAAAAACGTACTGTACCTCTCTCTGGGCTTGCGTTCAGGTCCTCTGTTCTTGTCCTCCTCCAGCTGCCTCTGCAGTCTCTCCTGCTCTTTCTTTAGCCTCTCCTCCACCTCTCTCTCTTTAGCTGCCGTGTCCACCGGTTTGGCTCCTCCGAAGATGGAAGCAGCTCGTCCCGATGCGGCTGAAGGGCCGCTGCTCTGGTCTTCCTCTTTAGGAACACTGCGGGGCTTCAGGTTCAGTTTAGGCCTCTGAGGGGGACCTAAAAACAGAGAGTCCAGTCTGTTCAGATGGTCTGATTCAAGACTTCCTTAGGTTTGGATCCTGGAGTGACCCAGATAAAATTAAATGAACTGTCCCACCTCTGTCCTCACGCCTCTCATCCCGTCTCTCGTATCTCTCTTCACGATCACCAAAGCGGTCTCCATAGCGTTCCCCGCTGCCTCGGCCGTCGTCCCGTCGGTCATCATAGTCGCGTCGAAAGCCGCTTCCAAATGGTCGACGACCCCCACTGCGAGAATCATAACCTGAAATGAGGTTCGGTAACACTATGTTAGTTCACAAATGTAAACAAACTAATGGCTGTTTTTGTTTTCAATGATCAATGCAATATCATTTCTAAGGAGGAAGGCCCTATTCTGTTGCAAATTGATTACAGAGCTGAATTTTATTGTTTTAACCCAGTTGTTCACTTCAGAGTTTACACAAAAACAAGTCCACATGTCTGTAAAATGAATTAATCCAAGCCAATGTGCCGTTATTCCAAGAGCATCTATTTGAACCAAGGGGAATAATAATCTACTTCTCTTAATATTAATAATAAAAAGATAGCAAATAACGAATACGTAAATTCTAATTATATTTTCTATAAATAAAAGAATGCTAATTTTACATAATACTGATTTGGCACTTATTCAAATAAATTATTCAGTAGTTTAAGGTCAGTAGGATTTTGTTTTGCTTCTATTCATCAAAGAATTCTGAAAAATTATTAGTCAGCACAACTGTTTACAAAAATGAAATAATAATGTCTTTTAAGCAGCAAATCAGCATATTAAAATGACTGCTGAAGAACCATGTGACACTGAAAATAAAACATTTATTATCCATTCTCCAGATGGTCACTGGTTGAACTGACACCAAAAAAATACCCAAACACTCTCAACCTGACAAATTTTCTGCTAGAATATATCTGCAAGTTAAAGTGATGTGTCGGATTTGTGCAGAATCATAATGTATGACGTTGTTATATACCTCTGTCATAGTCTCTGCGTTCTCTGTCATCATAACGTTCCCGGTATCTGTCTCTTCCTCCATCATTGTCCCACCTCTGGCCATCACGGAAACGGTCGGATTCATAACGGTCGCGGGATCCTAAGAAGTACATAGTAATTTTTTTTTTTTTAAATCACTGTTTTCTGTTGCAAAATCTGGAATATAAAATATTGTTTTGAAAAAAAATTAAAGATTATATTTTAAATTTTAAAATGATTTTACTCCCTCTTTAATGCTGAACAATAGCCAATTACGTAATAGCATGTCAATACAACATAATATTCTTCGAATAGATATGTTCTGTAGCTTAATACTTTTCCAAAGCTTTATTGTAGCTACTTTAACAAGACAAATAGTTTTTTTTTTTTTTTTTTGCAAAACTACAGTTTTAAAGTGGTTTCTTCCTAAAATCTTTCTCCAACAAATATTTGTCAAATTAAATAATTGCTTACCAAAGGCGTCGTCCCTGCGTGGACCATCATCAGAGTCAGATTTAGGCCTTGCCCGCCAGTCAGAATCGGTCTTGTCTGGGCCCAAGTCTCGCTCACTGCGGTTGCGATCCCGCCCGGATACAGAGCGATCATCTCTCTCTAATCAGGAGAAATGATTATGAATATTGAAATACATTTTTTCTCTCCAATAATACAAACTTACAACTGCATTATGCTACATATAAACCAATGGGTTTCTCAGAACTGCACCTTTCTCATTGGACTGGTCAGCGATGTCTACACGAATCCTACGGTTTCCAAGGTTCTAGAAACAGAGTAAGAAGAAGGGTTAATTACGGAGCTGAGAGCTGTGTAACAGATAACTAGCGCCACCATGTGGCCAAAATAAAACTATCAACAACACCAACAGTGAGGTCTATAAATCAGCGGCACATAGGTCTGTATCTGTTACTGACAGACATACAGACAACAACAAGGTAAATTTTAACATGGCTGACAAAGGGATCTCACCTCTTCATTGAGGCTAAGTGCACGTAACAGAGAGTCCACGTCATCAAACTCTGCGTAGCCGAAGCCTTTCAGGCGCTCTGGGTTACTAGGCTCTCTTGGGAGGCGAACTGCACTGATCTGTAAGAATAAAACAGCGCCATGATTCTTCCAGTTGTGTTGGCAGTGTTATTTATTGTGGCATTTTGCGGTATAGATTGCATTTTTTTTTTTTATGGAGTGTTAAGTTGAAACTAATTTAAAAATGGTAATTCAACTATGGAGAGAAATCTGGTTTTTAGGGTTTGTGCTGATTTAAACAGTCTGCATTTCTTTAATTGATCGGCAGAATATTAGATACAGACAGAGAGATAAAACAGTAATATTGCTCAATATATTTTATATATATTTTAATATTATTACAATTTTAAATAACTTTTTGGTTACACTATTTGGCGAGTAATTATGCCTAATTTATTGTTATTATAATAGTAAGTATTTTTAAAGTGTGTAACCAGGACATCTTAAAATAAAGTGTTGCCAAAGTTTTTCATATTTCATTAAATGTAATATATTGCTGTGATAGCAAAGCTGATTTTTCAGCCTTTAATGCTATTGTGAATGTTTTACTGCAACTTGCAACCAATTTAATGCATTCCAGCTGAATATATTAATATTAAATTATACATAAACATTGAAGTATTGATTTATTAGAAAAACATTTTCGATGGTAGTGTAAGACAACATAAAAATAATAATAATAGACAATGCAATATTGAATTAAATATGAAAAAAAATATTGATATCTTTAACCGCTATACTAGAACTGACTTTTTACTAATGTGAAAAAAAATAAATAAATAATAATAATAATAATAATAATAATAATATATATACAGTGGGTACGGAAAATCAAAAGTGTATTAATGTACACACAGTACCCCATATTGACAGAAAAACAAAGAATTGTTGACATTTTTGCAGATTTATTAAAAAAGAAAAACTGAAATATCACA
>JAUMHE010000080.1:5798230-5809700 GCA_032359235.1 Enteromius mattozi
CCCACCCACAATCCCTGCCGGACCTGGGACTCGAACCCGTGACCTTTGGGTTACAAGTCCAACTCCCTATCCATTAGTCCGCGACTGCCCCTATAGCTCTATAACAATAAAGATATAGTTCTATGAAGGCACAGAGAAAATATCATTGGAATCATTTTCAGAAAGATTGTTTTCCAGCTGATGAACGATAGAAACATTAGTCAGAATCTGTCCTGTTCTCACAAGCTCTAGAATTTAAAGCGGCAGATGCATGTGCTCTGAGAATAAACAAACGATATCGTTGACCAGTTTGGCTAATATTGTTATCTTTATAGTTATCTTTATCGTTATCGTGCTTGGTGTGAACGAGGCTTTACATATTAGGTTTTCTGTGGTATATTTGAAATGTTATCTGCTGATTTGTCATCAAGGTAATGTTATACAGAGGGCAAACAACAGATGATGCTTTGTCAGATTTGCAAAAATGACTTGTGATAGTCTTTAACACTACAAGCCAAGCAATAACATATTTTTTTATATTTTTGAAAGAAATCTCTTATGCTCGCTTAGACTGCATATATTCGATTAAATCATACTGCAAAAGAGTAATATTGTGAAATATTATTACACAGAAACTATTTTCTATGTTATAGTTAACATATTTTATAATAGCAAATATACAACCGAAATTCGAAAATGATTCAGCTGGGAGAACATCTAGCAGCTAATTAAGTTAATAGACATCAGGTCTGTAACATGATTAGCTATAAAAGGGGTGTCTTAGAATGGCAAAGTAAAGATGGGAAGAGACTCTCCAATCTGTGAAAAAGTGAGGAAAAAAATTGTGGAATACTTTAAAAACAATGTTTCTCAATGTCAAATTGCAAAGGCTTTGCAAATCTCATCATCTACAGTGCATAACATCATCAAAAGATTCAGAGAAACTGGAAAAATCTCTGTGTGTAAGGGACAAGGCCGAAGAGCTTTGTTGGATGCCTGTGGTCTTTGGGTCCTCAGACACTACTGCATCACTCATTGTCATGAGTTACAAAATGGGCACAGGAATATTTCCAGAAATCACTGTCAATAAACACAATCCTCTGTGCCATCTGCAGAAGCCAATTAAAGCTCTGTCATGCAAAAAGGAAAGCATATGTGAACATGGTCCAGAAACGCTGTTGTGTCCTTTGGGCCAAGGCTCATTTAAAATGGACTGTTTCAAAGTAGGCAAGTGTTCTATGGTCAGATGAGTCCAAATTTGACATTTTAGTTGGAAATCATGGACGCTGTGTCCTCCGGACTAAAGAGGAGGAAGACCTACGAGTGTGTTATCAGAGTTCAGTCCAAAAGCCAGCATTTCTGATGGTATGGGGGTACATACTGTAAGTGCATACGGTATTAGCAGCTTGCATGTTTCGGAAGACACTATGAATGCTAAAACGTATATAAAGGTTTTAGTGCAACTATGCTTCCCTCCAGATGACGTCTATTTCAGTAAAGGCCTTGTGTATTTCAGCAGGACAATGCAACACCACATACTGCAGCTATTACAACAGCATGGCTTTGTAGTAAAAGAGTCCGGGTGCTGAATTGGCCTGCCTGCTGTCCAGATCTTTCTCCTATAGAGAACAGTTGGCATTTAATGAAAAATACGTCAAAGACAACCACAAACCCTTCAGTAGCTCATCAGACAGGAATGGGACCAAATTCCAACACCAAAAATCCAGAAACTAATAACCTCGATGCCCAGACATCTTCAAACCGTTTTGAAAAGAAGAAGAGATGCTCCACCATGGTCAATTAGAGGCATCAAATTTAACATTAGCTCATTTTGTGCATAGAATTTTACAATTTCTCTGTTAAAACATTCATGTTATCTATGTTCTATTGTGAATAAAATATTGGCTCATGTGATTTAAAATTCTTTTAGTTTTCATTTTATTCAAATAAAAAAAAAAAAACATCCCAGAATTTCTGAAATTTAGGTTGTAATAAAATATCAAAAATAAGCAAAGCCGAATTTTCAGCACCATTACTCCAGTCTTCAATGTCACCCGATTCTTCAGAAATCATTCTAATATGTGGATTTGCTGCTTAAGAAAGATTTCTTATTATTATCATTATCATATTAAGCTGTGCTGCTTCATATTTTTTTTCAACGATGCTGTAGAGTGTGACATCATATCCTGTTTCCTGCATTCTAATTACTTACACAGAAGTCATTGAGTGTGACATCATATCCATTCGACACAGGGTTAGCAGTTAAGCATGAAATCTAGTGTGACGCACCTTGAGGGAGTGATCAGTGAGCAAAGTCACATGTGCGTATGTTTTTTGGGTGTAGTGGGGTGTCTCTGATTTCACAAAGATAATCGAACACAGTATGCGTTGAGCGGATGAAACTATTCACAAACTAAAAGCATTAAGCAAGATTGAAATCTGAACCATGAAAGCATCAAATATCATTGTTTCTCACAATGCAAAGTTCACACTGTTCTCTGCTGGGGTTTGAAGTGACTGTCAAAAGGCCATCTTCAAAAGGCTCTGCTGATTCTCAACAGTATCAGTCACTTGATGTGATCAGATACAATCAAAGCTCAAATTGGAGTGATTCAGTAAGACTGTCAAGTGTATACAGAGTCAAGTACAGCAGGAATTTCAGGTTGCAAATCTATGATGAAATTCTAATTCAACATGATTCATAACTGACTCCGTTTCTGCAGAATGAATGTGCATTATGAAATTACAGCTTCATTTATAAATCACTCCCTTGTTATAAAACGACATGAAAACATGTAAGAAACCCTTATAATGATTTACAAACACATATGCATGTATACATGAGCTCTAGGGGAAGGGTTGGCATGTTCACTATGCAACATTAAATGCTGGTTTTCTGTCTGGCTGTCACAAAAAGTGACACTGTCAGTCACCGTACCTGCGGGAAAAGAGGAATCTCATCATTAAGCAATGTTCTGGGCAGAGATTTGCAGATTCATAACTCTTGGTTTTGTTTTCATGTTGATTATGAGATAAGATACAGGGAATGACTGCAAAATGTCCAGGGACAGTTCAAAACACAACAGACACACCTGTTTTTACATTTAGAGAATGTTAGAAAACATTACTACTAGTTATGGTCCACTTTGTGTTCTTCGTTCAATGGAGCTCAAGCCAAAGGATAAGACAGAGAGACATTGTTGTAATTCTGAGATGTGTTTTCACTCTCTTAGTGTGAGTCATAGGCACGTTGGTTTACAAAAATATCTTAGTTTCAGTGGCATGAATGCTTCTTGCAGGGCTGTCCTTAAGAAACCTAATAGGCTGCTTTCAAAAGCTGGTACAAATGACTAGAAACAACTTAAACATTTGATTGTTCCCACATTATAAAACAATCATGTTCTTGGTATTTTGTTGTGTTTATGGTAAAATATCAGATATACTCTTAATACATAATACATTTGCTTGAGAAGAAATAATGTAGTTTACTAAATAAGGCTTCAGAAAATATATACTCATTATATTTTATTAAACCATTTACATTAGTTTTTTTTTTTTATAAATTAATTTAACATAAATTTAACAAGACTTATAAATAATTTTATTTTACTTAAAAGTAAATATTCTGAGAATTTCAGAGAATATTTTTTTAATTTTATTTTACTTAAAACACTGACAAATTATTATAATATTTAATTTTTTAATAAGTTATTATTATTATTTACTTTAACATTTATTTATTTATTTACTAAATGGGACTTTATAGAGAAAAAAAAAAGTATTTTATTTAAACCACTGACAATTATTATTATAAATTATTATTATTATTATTATTATTGAACAAATATTAATAATTATTATAACATTTATGGGAAAATTTACTTTCTTTGTTTGTTTTGTTGTTTAGCAGTGTATATCTAGTTTTGTTTCCTTTGTAAAGTCAAATTCCATGATTGGATTGTTATTTTCAGTCTGCTATATAGTAATAAATAAATGTTCTCTTGTTAATTGTTTGGATATTGTGAAGTCCAAAGTTACTATCAGGGCATGCGTGAAAATAAAGCTGTATTATATCTGCATGGAAAAAGTGAGCCTGATCAGGTTTTCCCTGGTTCCTCTCAAAAACAATAGCCGGGATTCTGTAATCTTAGGAAAGGCCAGCGCCTTAAGATATTATGAATCCATGACTGAAAACCAGTGAAGAAGATTAAAGCAGAAGGGATCTCAAGATACTGATGATTAAATCAGTAACTTTTCCAAATGCTCTTGTATTATCCAATAATTAAAGACTGCGGACACTCATAGAGAAAACATTTGACATGTGCACTACAGCAGGTCAACCCATTTCTGTGGAAACTCTTAAGGTGCTTGAAGTTGTTATCTGACTCAGTTAACATTACTGACTTCAATGAGGCCTTTTAAATGTAAAAGTGCATACCACGCCTGATGACCCAACTGTAGAAACACCTGGTGAAAACAGTGGTCAATGGAAAGGACTGTGCTGGAGGAACAGGTCAAGGCAGATACAGTTTTGTTTGAGCAAATACTGTAAAGCTTAGAGAATTAACCATAATTCCAGTGCATTGGTGTGGTCATCTAGAAGCATCTTAAACATGCAAGGGCTAAAACAAGCTTAGTACAGAGCCTTCATCACCTTTAAGGCATGTTTTAAAACACAAGCCTCTGGTTTTTTAACTATAAACCCAGAAAGACCATAAACCTGGATAACTTTAGGATTCCAGAGGGCTTTGGGACCTTAGGGGTAGATTTTAAAACCTGACGAGTTTTGCTTGCCGTAACCTGAGAAACTGCTGGTGGCCTCCATGATGCAAGACAGTTTTAACTAGGTTTGCTTAGTCCTGTCTATCAAGTTACGATTTGCAAAGTTACAGTATGTAACATACTTAATTTCCACCATGTTTAGCTCAACTGTATAGATTACACAATGTTTGAATAGATTTAAATGTTATATCACTGGAGATAATTTGCTAAAGCACAGCTGGACATCACATGCTCCACTTTGTGCAGCTTCCAGTGCTCAGAGATAAAACATGTCAGCTGTCAGAAGTTTTAAAGTGAAATTTGACGCCTTCCAGATGTCTTATTTGTATAAGCAAATCCATAGTTGCATGCTATTTCAGTGTGACACAGATGCCATTGCAGCATTAGAGTGTAGTGTTTAATATTATTGACATATTATTATGTTCACACTCTGTATTTTGGCTTTTATCAAAGCGATCCATTCTTTGACACAACAAATAATACATAGGCTATTAACCAGAATTATCCAAAGAAAAAGGGAAACTGTTATTAAGCCATTTTATTGTTTCAACCATGAACATTTTTTTAAATATATTTGTTTCTAATCATATTGAATTACTGAAACATCCATGTACTGGACAGGCAAGGAATGTAGGGATACGGGTATTGAATTTCAACAACACCCACCTTCTACACTTAAGCACCGGCCAATCAGAGCTTCATTTTGGCTCCTCCCACTCAGCAGCACATATAGTAAGAGGCAGAGTCTGCTGTTCTCTATCTGCTCGAGTTTCTCCAGCAAAGCAGACAAGGCTCATATCTGCTGCTCTCGCTCCCCCTGCTCCAGGTCATTCTCTACCAGCACAAGACAGAAAACACACCAGCAGGATGTCGTTCGGCAAGAATACCAGCTACACTGTGAAGTCCTCTTCTTCTAGATCTGTCCCACGCAGCTTCAGCAGTCAGTCCTATGCTGGCCCCAGTGTAAGCCGGCAGAGCTACAGTGTGCGCAGCTCCTATGGAGGTGCCAACCGTGGCATGGGAGCTGGAATGGGAGGTGGTAGCTTCATCAGCAGCTCTTCAGCCTATGGTCTTGGCATGGGCATGGGCATGGGCATGGGCATGGGTGGCGGTGCCGTAGCACCCATCCAAGCGGTCACCGTCAACAAGAGCCTCCTGGCACCTCTGAACCTGGAAATCGACCCCACCATCCAAGCTGTCCGCACCCAGGAGAAAGAGCAAATAAAGACCCTCAACAACCGTTTCGCTTCATTCATTGATAAGGTGGGTTTAAAGTTTCTTTCTTTGCAGTAGTCAAACTAAAGGTCGTGATAACCCAGAAAAATGCCCCAAGACTGCATGTTATTGCTTAAAACATCTCTAGAAGAGATAAGGAAAATTTATGTGGGATTGGATACACGCTCGCATCAAAGAGAAAGAAACTAGACTTATGGAAAGTGGAGAAAAGGGTGTGTACATGGTCAGAGTGTGAGGGCTTTTCATTTGAATGGGATGCCCTGAGGCTCATCTGAAACCCTTGTAGAGAGTCCACACCCAAATTAGGACATGAAACCTGTTATCTGCATATCAACGTTGTTAAATTATTACAAACTATTACATTTCCAAACAAAAAGATCAATTTTAGAAGAAAAGACAGTCACATACCTAGATAGTTAATATTTAATTTGAAGAACCAGGGTCATGTTCTGGATAGCACTGGATAGGTTACGTAACAATGTTCAACAAGAGGAAATATTCTGCCACACTTTTCAGCCTTTGCGCCCTTCCTCTTAACTATAATAGTCTGCTTTGCATTACATTATTTGATTAAAACACACTGTTTTGAATAAGAAAGCTGATTAGTGAAGTGACACCTTTACTGTAATCTAATTGTGTGTGCAGTGTTCACCTTGAGCTGTTTTTCAAGTCTTATCACTGAAATATTTGCTTGCCACCCACCATTTACACACACTTTTAAGAGACTCCAACACTCCTGCCGTCTATTGAATATTAACTACATAGATAGCCCCATCTCCAAAAAGCTAATTCCACAGCTTTAGTCATCCTTCTTGATGTCCTACTGGAATATGCGTCACCATTTCCAAAGGGATAAAGCGTGACAAACTGAAAACATGTGCATGTCTCGTTATTTAAGGAAAATGGTGCCTTCCTTTGTGAAGATCGTGAACCACATGCAATATGTTGGCATATGGTCTCACTTCTGTGAGCTGGCACAGAACCATGATTCCAAAATGACTTTGCAGCATCGGTCTGGGGGCGTTGCTCTCTGAAGCTGCACTTACTGCCAAGTATGGTTTTCATTTGTGCCTTGATTGAGACAAAACCTCTATTTTCATCTCGCCAATGTAGGTACGTTTCCTGGAGCAACAAAACAAGATGCTGGAGACAAAATGGAGCCTCCTTCAGGACCAGACAGCTACGCGCTCCAACATCGACGCCATGTTCGAGGCCTACATTGCCAACCTGCGCAGACAGCTCGACAGCCTTGGAAACGACAAAATGAAGCTGGAGGCTGACCTGCACAACATGCAAGGCCTTGTAGAGGACTTCAAAAACAAGTACGTACAATGGGTTTCACAAAAGCCTCATTTTAATTTGGTCAGCACCCAAGTATTGTCAAAGGAGGCTTTTGTGGTGCACTTAAGTATTCCCAGAATAAATGAGGCTCTACAAATTCAAACTGAGGAAAACATGTCTTATGGGAGTAAACTCAATTCATTATCCAACGTGTCTTATGTAACTGATACAGAAACTGCATGGTTGCTGTAGTCACTCCCTGCTACACTCGCCCATTGTCCAACGTTTTTGAGATTTGAATTATATTTAAGGCATTTCAGTGATATACATAATATCCCATGGAAAAAAAAAACATTATCTGTGCCTCAATTAAATGGGTGTCAACATGAGTCAGATAGATTACAGCTGTTACACAAACATCTACACAGCACCTTTCATGGAGCTCTAGACAAATCTGATGGCCCAATTAATGCTAAAACCCATGGGAGACACAGAATTAAATCCAGAAAAACCTGACAAGTGTTTCTCACTGAAGAAGTTAGAGCATTGCTGCCCCCTAGTGTACTAAACCCATTTATAAACAATGAGTTTAACCAATGCCATTTTCTTCACTTCTCTTCAGGTATGAGGACGAGATTAACAAGCGCACAGAGTGTGAGAACGAGTTTGTGCTCATTAAGAAGGTTTGTAGATTGTCTTTTACTACTCATGACCACTCTTACTTGAATATTAAATGATGACTGAATTATGTTTGCTCATTGTAGGATGTCGATGAGGCCTACATGAATAAGGTTGAGCTGGAGGCCAAACTGGAAAGCCTCACTGACGAGATCAACTTCCTCAGGCAGATCTTTGAAGAGGTAAATTACAGCTAGATAGTTCCACCAAACATACAGTTTATTTACCTTTGACAAAACGCATTTTGTTAATGCTGCGCACTCTCGTTGTGAACTTGTAGGAGATCCGTGAGCTGCAGTCTCAGATCAAGGACACATCAGTTGTTGTGGAGATGGACAACAGCAGGAATCTGGACATGGACGCCATCGTCGCTGAGGTCCGCGCTCAGTATGAAGATATCGCTAACCGAAGCCGCGCTGAGGCTGAGATGTGGTACAAGTCCAAGGTGTGTAAACTACTCAGTATCAGCTGCAAATCCTAATCTAGTTGTTTATTGAATTGAGTGAGATACTAAATCTTCCACATTATGTGTTCTGTTTTGCAGTACGAGGAGATGCAGACGTCTGCAAACAAATACGGTGATGACCTTAGATCAACAAAGACAGAGATCGCTGACCTTAACCGCATGATTCAGAGACTGCAGTCTGAGATTGATGCAGTCAAAGGACAGGTATGCAACTATATAGAATGTACAAGTGTGTTAGTACAGTAACAGACATTAGGAGTGAAACTAACCACAAATATTTCTCGTTCAATAGCGCACCAATCTGGAGAACCAGATTGCAGAGGCAGAGGAACGCGGCGAGTTGGCCGTGAGAGATGCCAAGGCCCGCATTAAGGACCTGGAAGATGCCCTGCAGAGAGCCAAGCAGGACATGGCCCGCCAGATTAGAGAATATCAAGACCTGATGAACGTCAAACTCGCCCTGGACATTGAGATCGCCACATACAGGAAGCTCCTGGAGGGAGAAGAGGACAGGTGAGTCAATGAAATGCATGCTTGCTGTAAGACAAAGTACTCTGTGTCTTAGATGAAGTTAAATTTTTTTAATTCTGCATCTCATTATTTCTTGTTTTTTCTTTTCTCAACAGACTGGCAAGTGGAATCAAGGCCATCAATATCTCAAAACAGAGCAGTAAGTTTGACTCTTAAGGTCACTGCACAAAAAGTTTTTGCATGTTAAAAAAAGAAATACGACCTTACGTTTTGTCAATAACTACCTGTGAAACATTTGGCCGATTTGAAACTTGAATTCATTTTAAAATTTCCCAGGAAGGTCAGATTTTCTGCATTTTCGCATCCATAGCAAAAATTTCAGACTCAGTGTGCAAGGACCTTTACAATGATAATTCTTATAACTACATGCAATGCAGGAGATACTCAACTGACTTCTTCATGTTTCTGTCTCTATAGCGAGCTATGGTGGTTATCCCCTGGAAAGTGCAAGCAGCGGCTACAGCAACTACTCTAGTTATTCCAGCGGCTACGGTGGTGGATACGGTAGCGGCTACGGTTCTAGCGCCGGCTACAGCTCTGGAGCCGGCTACAGCTCTGGAGCCGGCTACAGCTCTGGCAGCGGCTACGGTGACACCGTATCTCAGACCAAGAAGAGTGTTGTGATCAAGATGATTGAGACCAAGGATGGCAGAGTTGTGTCCGAGTCCTCTGAGGTCGTCCAAGATTGAGCGAGTCCCCTTCCCCAATTCTATCCTCTAAACCTCACGCCTCTTACGCATTCCTGATCTTCCCTCTCAACCGTTATGACTGCGGCTGGTCCAAGGCACTAGTCGGGAATGCAGTCATAAACCAGGTTGTAAAAGCAATAAACCATTCACACTGACCAAAGAATTCCAGAGGGACCAAATGCTCTCACCGCTCTTGTCGTGCCTTAATCCACATCACTAAAAACTCACGCCCTCAGGCCCCTGCACAATACTGTCTTCAGATCTTATCTTGCACAACATGGCCACGTGTAGGCTGGACAATCCTCGATGTGCCACTAACATGAGCTAGCTTTTTAGCTGAAGTGCTAAACATGCTAAGAAACAGATTTTCACATTAACGATGAAGGGATATGTTTGCGCTAAATTGCTAGCATGTTAGTGGTAGATCAATGTGGTTTGCCTATTTAGTAGAGATTGTCATTTCATTGTACTGTGGCAATCAAGAGAGACGTTGCCCATTGTGTATCCTGTTTTCTGAGGTGCTGTTTTTGCTACCAAAATAAAGTGTTTACCTAAAATTTGCTTTCATGATTTTGTGTGTGTGTGTGTTAACTAGCCACTTTGCAAAAACATGTCAGAAAGCTGTTATATCAGTTTGATAAGTTAGCATGGTTCACCATTGAGACAAAGTATTCCTAAAATAAGTTTAACAAGCAGTCAATACTATTCTGAATAAGTAAAAAGGTATGTGTGGTTTTCAGCAGAAAAATACTTAAATAGCTGAAGTATTTTGCATTGTCTTTATGAGTGATGAGGCATGTTGCGCACGTGTTCCAGTTTTAAAAGAATGCATCTCAATGCGTTACTGACCCCTAGAGGTTCATGGTGGAACAGCATAACGCGAGCAAAAACCAGCAAAAATACAACCCTTTACTGTCATCTTATACAAGATGTGTTATTAAGTACATTTCCAGGAAAAAGCAGATATGCCTACGTTTTGGCAAGAAATGCATCTGATTAAAATGGATAATGTAAACAAGAATTAAGTTGTTAAATTTAGAAAAGAAATCATGTATAGATATATAGATAGATAGATTCCTCAGGGCTCAGTTGATGGACCACTTCTCTTCTCTCTCTACAATTCTAACATCCTCTTGGTATCACAATATGGTAACAAGTGATGGGGATTTATCTAGTCTGAATTGCCTGTAGGAGTTTACTCTGGTGAAGGTTTTGACTGTCACTGTCGACTTCATTGCTGTGTCTTATATGGCTCATTCATTCAGTCTTCCTTGTACAGCTATCCTTATATAATACATGGCAGTTGAGTTCACTATCATCAAAGAGTGAATTAAATAAAATAAGGAATTCCGTCCTCAACAAATGAAGCGAGAAACTCAGGTGAAACAAAGTTTTTGGAAGCACTGAAGCTTTCATTTCAAATGTGGACATCTGGTGGATAAAAGTATAAATAGCACTTATTGTACAAAAGTGCAGTTATTACAGCCCATAGGTCTGTTGGTTAATGTAGGCTATTATACTACTATTCAACTACCCAACATTACTTTGAAATTATTACTGTTATTTATTCATTTATTATTATTATTAATAATATTAGAATTGTATTTATTTATTCATTTATTGTATGTTATATGAATTATATATGAAGCTCATATGAACTTTGCTTATAAAATAAGTCAAAGGACTAAGACATATGTTTAAAATAGACAGATCAATCAATCGATCAATCACTTTTATTTATATAGTGCTTTAAACAATACAGATTGTAGCAAAGCACTGAACATTATCAAATAGGAGAACAGAGTGATGGTAATGTATAATGACGAGA
>JAUMHE010000080.1:5832731-5844112 GCA_032359235.1 Enteromius mattozi
GAGAATGCAATGTTTTGTGAGATAATGCAAATAACTTTGTGAGAGAACAAAACCCACCCTGAATTTTTTCCTCCACCACGTCCTAAAGGGACTCCATATAAAACCAATATAAATATGTATTTTATTAATCAGTGTGATTATTTTTGCCTTTTACACGTGGAGATACCAGATGTGTCCCAATAGTACAGTTGACTGTAGTAAAGTTATATTAATGCAGAAACATGCTTTTATTAATGCTAATTCATAACCCATCCTTTAATATAAGATTGAATCTTTTCTTCAAATTATGAAAGTGTACTTGCACAAAGTTTTGTATTTTGGCAGAATTTTATTTTTCTAGCAGCTCACTTTACTGCTCCTCTCACTGGAACTTGAATAAGTGTGCACATTAATTTTCTTATGTACAAGATCGATATTAGCACACATAAAGTTGTACTTAAGTGAACAAAGTGTTGATGCAGTTTTTAAACACAGGACATTTTCTTCTCATCATTTACACCCATTATTTAATTTAGGCCGGTCTGCAGAATCTGTTTAATGCCAGAGCCGAACACACAAACTTCACTCCTCCGAGTTGTAAATGCTGTTTTATTTCACAAAGACAGTTATTAGTTCACAAGGCCATGTTCTTGTGAATGGTTATAACCATATTTGGAAATTAATCTCAAAGGCTTGGGTGTGGACAAGAAAAAGGGGTGTGGTTTGAAAAGGTGTGTCCCATCTTACTCACTAATGATTGGTGGGCTTTCATAAAATCAAGATATCCCTTGTTTCAGCACGACGAATATGACTATGTCTGAGCAAGCACGCAACTCTCAGATTTCAGCTCAAGAGCTGTTATGCCTATCATACACTATAAAAGACTCTGAAAATATATGAAAATATATGAGATATTAAAATAGAGTAAAGAAAAAAATTTCACTTATTCCTTTGTAAGATGCACACAATACGCAATGCTTCTTCGTTATATACATACTGGAAATATTATGTAGAGAGTGTAAAGCTGTTTAAGATTTTGCAAGTTTGTTGCCATAACTTTCTCTTTTCAGCATTGCCATCGAAAACTGAGAACAGAGATACATTTAGAGCAAAACAGTCAAAACTCAATATATGGAAGCTTCGTAATAAATTACAGGCAAATTATCATTTAAAATATGAAACACGTTTAACAGTGAAAGTTACAACCTAGTGTACAAGACAGTAAAAATCACTCCAGTAGGTATGCACATAAATAAATCAGGATTTGGACAAATTTCAAGCATTGCGTTATTGGCAATGTTGGGCCCCACCTAATGATAAATTACACACCTACATTACAGCTTTCATGTTCAGACAATCCAAATACAGGATGACTAAACAACCAACGATTCACTTTTCTTTGTTGCACTGTGTGGTGATGCCACACAAAGCCTGAATTAAACCATGTACATATTGTACCATTTCTATGGTTATTGTTGTTTGCTGGACTGTACAGTTTTATATCAGTCAGATTTTGGGTAAAAACAAAAGGCACAAGCCATGAAAAGCTACTCATTTAGAACTTGCTCTTTAGAGAAGTATCTTAAAACGTATGAAACAATGCCTATTGCTGGTATAAAGACAGTGGACAAAAACTGTTGTGGCTACTAAGGTTGGGCCGACTTCACTGAGGCCTTACTAAGGTAGACGCCGCCAAATAAGATTCCCGCCAACCTAAAATGTAAATTGTCAATTCAATCGATAGAAACTCTTTTGATTTTGTTCACCCCTTCTCTTTCCTGCAGCAGGCAATGTGGATTAACACCAGGTTTCAACCATTATCACCAACAATGAGCCCTTTGTTGTAACTGGGAAAACAAGGATGTGGATAAATTGGAAGCTGAAACACTATTCAGTAGGGTATGATGCAACTAAAACATTACAGTATGTGATGTTACAAATGTGCCAACCTAGTTTGATGTACCATTTTCTTGGCTATTCGTTGGAAGGACTCAGGTTTGTTATTGTAAAAAACATGGTGCAATAAGAAAATACGGAGTGGGATACGCAATTCTGAGCGTACACAATTCGGAGAAAAAAAGTCAGAATTGCTAGTTTGTATCACGCAATTCTGACTTTATAGCTCGCATAACTCGCAATTCTGACTTTATAACTCATAATTCCAACTTTATACCAGAATTGTGAGATAAAAAGTCGCAATACATATATATATAGGATATTGAATAATACAAAAATGCAATACAAAAACGGAACTTTACTGTTTTCACTTCCCAGGTGAAAAAAGGTACACTTTCATAATGTACTTAAAGTGCTCTAATTTTGTGCACTAATTTTGTACATAAATTACAGAAAATGATCGTTTAGTACTTCTTAAGATAAACTAAAGATCATGTAAGTGGTCTTAACTATGCTATTTTGGGACACCGTGAATATAAACTAAAATGCACTTTTAATATTCTCTCTCTATATTTCTTAAAAAATTATTCAAGTCACCACTTGTAGGACACTTGAGTGTACTAGTGCATGAAAGATGGTTCAAGTGTACTACAAGTGGTAACTAAATAATTTTTTTCTAAATTCAATTGAAATAAAGTACAAAACTGTGTGTGAAAATAGAGCACTTTAGGTATATTATGAAAGTGCACTTGTTTTTCACTTAACTCTAGACTGGGGCTGACCCTCTATACTTTTATATTTCAGTAATAAAGTAATTGGCATTACTATATACTTACAATTTTCATGGATCACTCCAATTGGCTCAACTTAGATATTTTGGCCATTTTGCTTTAAGACAACTTTAATCTCACAATCCAATCTCCCACATTGTATAACGTGTGTCACCTGACGCATTGTACGCATTCAAAGAAAATGCTGGGGTGAAACTTCACCAAAACCCCCATCTAACATCTAACAAAGACTTGACAGTATCACTGTTCAGATCAATGGATTGACAATAGCATTTTAAGAAAAATGCACTGGGGGCCAAATACCACATAAACAATGCTGGTTAATGAAGTGACACTTGAATTTCTACTGACAAATATTCCAAATTTTCTCTTAATGACAAGTGGCTATGTTAGAGGTCCCTGTTAATGTGCTAGCATTCTCATGTTAATAAACCTAGCAGACTGATTCTATTCCTACTGTGCACTTCACTTTATCTGATGAATACTTACAAGTTTTCTAAATGAATCTTTTAGACCTGTCCACTTCACAAGTCTGCAGATCCACACTGACTGTTTGAACATGATAGGGGTGAATACTGGCATGCAAACAAAAGCAGCACGCGTTGCTAAATAATGCCACCTAAGGACAGCTAAAAAAATAACCACGCTGCTGCAGCCACCACGCTCTGTTCCTAGTTCTGATACTCACCTATTAGTTACTATCCAAACTAAAAATCTAGTATGCTAAAGCAAACAAAGCTCTTAACATTCCCAACAAAGTTTGTGCTATGCTTTTTAATATATGAGGTAACATAAAAATCTACTTTGCATGCAACTGCGTCATCCCTCTGGGAACCACACAACAAAGTGGTGAAGTAGTGTCCGTGACAGAGCTATTTAGGTGAGAGAACAGAAGCTTGATTGTTTGACTGGAAAGAGGAGCCTGTGGGTCACAATGGCTTCCAGGACGAGCGCCAAGCTTCAACATTTAAGCCCTTCATCAAATATTCTGTGTTTAATACTCTTTCATGAAACTTAAAGCAAACGGTGAGCACTGAACCTCCCAGAATCATGAAATATGCATGGAGTTGTATAGTTTGCCATGCGTTAAGTTTATAGAATGCCATCTGGTTATTTAACTAAGGTGCATTGGATTACAGAGCACTAGTAAAATATAAAGATGTTGTAGCACTTGCAATTCTGGTAGTTTGACCTTGTTTTTCTACTCCCTGTTCCTCTCCTAATTTCTACACTTTACGTGAGAGACTGTGCATAAAAATCAGGGTGTGGCCAGGCCTTCGCTGCTGAAAGTGCTCCCATACCAGCCAAGCAAGATGAGTGTATGTATCACTTGGACAGGGGCAAAGACAGGACAGGAGCCTGAGGCCGAAAGGGGAGTGGTCAGGTGAGCCCATCCCATAGCACAAGAGGTATAAAAGCTGCTGCACTCCTTGAAGAAGGCACTCAGAGGGATTTAACTTTCCTCTTAGTGAGCTCTCCTGCTCCTGATCTCTCTGTCTCATCCTGCTCTTTCTCTCTCTAAACCTCACCTCTTAATAGACGACAGCAGCCATGTCTTCGGTCAAAACCACTAGTTACACCGTCAGCGGTGGAGGCTTGAGCAACATGGGTGGAGGTATCAGGAAGGGCTACTCCAGCATGTCTGCCAGCGGAGTACCCATGGGCAGCAGAATGAGCTCCGTGTCAATACGTCGCTCCGGTGGTGGCGGTGGCGGAGGCTATGGAGGATCATCTGGATCAAGCTACAGCTACAGCATTGGCGGTGGTGGCGGTGGCATGGGTGCAGGTTACGGAAGTGGTCTCGGAGGTGGTTTCGGCAGCGGTGCAGGATTTGGCGGTGGTGCAGGATTCGGCGGTGGTGCAGGATTCGGCGGTGGTGCAGGATTCGGTGGCGGTGCAGGATTCGGTGGTGGTGCAGGATTCGGTGGAGGATTTGGTGGAGGTTTTCCCGGTGGTGTAGCACCCATCACAGCTGTCACAGTCAACCAGAGCCTCCTAGCCCCACTGAACCTAGAAATCGACCCCAACATCCAAGTTGTCCGCACCCAGGAGAAAGAGCAGATCAAGAACCTCAACAACCGCTTCGCTTCCTTCATTGACAAGGTTAGTCTTCTTCTTGCAAGCATACAGTTGTACAACACAACAATCTTGCACCTCCAACCTTTTGACTTTTCATTTCATGCACACATTTCAAGGGCCTTAATATGAGCTGGGTTCTTCTCATTAAATATTTCACAGCCAGTCACTTGCACCCGGAAATCCTCTTAGTGTCATATTCTGTATTAACGGTAAGCACAGAGGAGACAGGCTGGCATTGCATGTGCCATATTTTGCAAAATTATCACTACATTTCAGTCAAGCAGTAAAAGTTTATATCTTAGCACAGGCTTGCATTTTTCCTTGTATGCAATTGTTCTCAGACAGTGAGGGTGAGTTTGGAAACCCAAGCCAGGTGAGATCCAATGACTAGGCCAATCCAAATAAGGACATGGATCAAGTTTGCCATCTATCCCTATGACAGCAATGCAGATTTGTGTGAGAATCATCTTTAACTCTTACTAAAATGGCCCTAAAATCTTATAGGGATAGCTGTATATAGGTACTAGTAATAATTTTAATTCATCCTAAACAAAACAAATTTCCTGTTTTGGTTCTCCGACACCTTTAGGGATTTCATTTTGTAACCACACCTTGTTAATTTTACCCCCTTACCTAGGTGCTACGCCCATTTGTATGATTCTGTCAAAAGATATGATCAGCAATCATGAAGCTCACATAACTCTTCTGATGTCAAAGATGCATTGTTCTTTTTATGTGAATCCTGTGTGTTCAAAGTCATTGTGAGATTTTGCATGAAATTTAATTGCATGGCATAAATCTGCAGGAGGGTGGGAACAGTTAACACCTGAGGGTAAGGCGTGCCATATCATCTTTGTTAAGGCCTGCAGCTTGGCACAGGTTTCCTAGGAGCCTCGCCTAAATGCCAGGAGGGAAACATTGTTTTGGGAGCATAAATTGGATCCCAGAGAGTCTGAACATGTTGTGGTGTCATTTGAGGTTAGCATTTCATTATCTCCAAAAGGGAGTGTGCATATTAAGAGGACAGTTACTCCACAAAAATGGTGCGGGCCAACAAGGCATGGCACATATGCTAATAAATTCCTCTAAAGGTGCCAAAGGTGTGTCACCGCAAGTCCTGATATGCAATAAGAGGCGTGTTTGATAATTACTGTAAAAGACTTATCTTGTGGCATAAGTAATGGCATATCAAAGATCCTTTGATGTCTTAATAAAGCCATTTATTAAAATCCTTTATTGGTTTATCTCCAACACAGGTGCGCTTCCTGGAACAGCAGAACAAAGTACTTGAGACAAAATGGAGTTTACTGCAGGACCAGACCACCACCCGCTCCAACATCGATGCCATGTTCGAGGCCTACATCGCCAACCTGCGCAGACAGCTTGATGGACTTGGAAATGAGAAGATGAAGCTGGAAGGAGAGCTGAAGAACATGCAGAACTTGGTAGAGGACTTCAAGAACAAGTAAGTAGCTGCACAAGAGCAGGTTTATAGTCTATGAATTACCGTCTGTGTGCATAGCATAATTTCACAAGCAATGTGCTAAAGTGGAAAACTTATCTTTGCAGATATGAGGATGAAATCAACAAGCGTGCCTCAGTGGAAAATGAATTTGTCCTGCTCAAGAAGGTAAAACACTTGGCTGCTCTCTTGATTCCCTAGTTATATTTATAATTATCTTCATTGTAAATCTGTAAAGGCCACGTACTATGTTGAGCTTTGCACATGTCTTTATAGGATGTTGATGCTGCCTACATGAACAAGGTTGAGCTTGAGGCCAAGGTTGATTCTCTTCAGGATGAAATAAACTTCCTCAGGGCCATCTTTGAGGAGGTGAGAGTTTGATTAAAATTATATTATCACCAAAATGCTAGTTTTCAGTGTTGGGTGAATCTCAAACCTTCACCTTGCACTTTTAGGAGCTGCGTGAACTCCAGGGACAGATCAAAGACACATCAGTCATTGTGGAAATGGACAACAGTCGCAACCTGGACATGGATGCCATTGTTGCTGAGGTCCGTGCCCAGTATGAGGACATCGCCAACCGCAGCCGGGCTGAGGCTGAGTCGTGGTACAAACAGAAGGTAAGAAAAGTCATTCAAGCATCAAACCAATCCTATTTTGAAGCAATGAACTGACAGATTCTAATTACAAAGACACTCTTTTTACCTTACAGTACGAGGAGATGCAGTCATCTGCCGGCAAATATGGAGATGACCTTCGCAGCACAAAGGCTGAGATTGCTGAGCTCAACCGCATGATCAGCAGACTTCAGAATGAAATTGAAGCCGTCAAGGGACAAGTAAGAATTTTGTTTTGCTTTTGGATTAGGCTGTCAACCAAATCCTTAGTGTAATGTACTTTTTAAAGATTTGTACTTTTATTGATTAAAATTTGCATGCTGTGTTGGAAATAACATGATTTAAAGGAATCTCTGAGGATGGAAAGAATGCAAAAGTGTTGCTGAAAGCTGAAGTCATAATGTCTTCTTCGAACCGTTTAGCGTGCCAACCTGGAAGCTCAGATCGCTGAGGCTGAGGAGCGTGGAGAACTGGCAGTGAAGGATGCCAAGCTCCGCATTAAGGAACTGGAAGAAGCCCTGCAAAGAGCAAAGCAGGACATGGCACGCCAGGTGCGTGAATACCAGGAGCTCATGAATGTCAAACTGGCCTTGGACATTGAGATCGCCACCTACAGGAAACTTCTGGAAGGAGAAGAGAGCAGGTCAGTCTCCTTGCTATTTCGAAAGTATATTTTTTCTATTTAAATTTGTCTTTATATTGACATGTATTTTCTTTGTCAGGATTGCATCTGGTGGTGGCTCTGCAACCATCCATATCCAGGAGTCAAGCAGCAGTGTCAGCGGTGAGTGTATTATCTTTTCCTATTTTGAGACAAAAAGCATATAATTTGCTGTAAATACTGCATTGGTATTCAGTAAAACTAATGTCTCTGTTTCTTGGTTCACAGGTGGCGGTGGCGGCGGCGGCGGATTCGGATTCGGTGGTGGTGCTGGATTCGGTGGTGGATCTGGATTCGGTGGTGGATCTGGATTCGGTGGTGGATCTGGATTCAGTGGTGGATCTGGATATGGTGGGGGCAGTGGCTTCAGCAGTGGCAGCGGCTTTGGATATGGTGGTGGCTCTGGGATGTCCATCGGTGGCGGTGGCGGCGGCAGCCAAGTTTCAATTTCCCGCTCTGTGACGCAGAGCCAGAAGCGCCGCTTGTAAACCAAAAACGTCCACCCCAGTTTCCCGCTCCCAAATACCATCTACCACCTGGGCAACTCCTATCTTTTTCACTCTACATTTCAATAGTTCATAACTTTTTGACGAGTTTAAACCCCAAAAACCACTGTGACCCAAAGAGACTCTCATGTCAAAGTGTTATATCAGAATGGCTTTTCACACTCTCTTTGTTGTCTTTGATATTTGTTTTTCATCTTGACATCGCTCCTCATCCAAAGATACAAATTGTCCTTAAGGGGATCCACAAAGAGAAAGGAGCTAATGAGACAAACAAAGCATAGAGCTCAAGTACTTCTTCAGAGTGAATAGTTTTTGTTGCTCTATGTTACGGCATGCAAGTATTAAACACACAAAATCAGTTCTACAACTGACATTGTGCTGCATACTTATAGTGCAACAAAATTACTCATTTGAGATTGTACTGCCCTCAGAGAGGGGTAACTGTGAGGCAAATCTCAGTTATTACCCAACTTTTACTCTTTCCTTTTCCTGATTTTGGATGATGGGCTAATGAGCAGTTCTTCTGTCAAAATTGTTGTATTCATTTGAGCCATGTACCACTTGGAAAAACCAATAAATCAGGGTTACATAAAATTATTTGTCTTCAGTTGTTATTTCTTTAACCTTTTTGTTTTTTACACAAATGCAACAAACACTAATATTTTAATCATCACTGCTATAGAGATATTTGAGTAAATGGCATGCAAGAGTGTCCACAATAAAGAAAATTGGAAGGAAAGTCATTTATAATTAAATGTTTAGACCAATTTCAAGAAAAGTTTAATGAAGCTAAAAAGTAATAACATATTCAACTTGCATCTTAAATATATGTAAGTGTACACATTTTAACTAGGGCTGCATGATTATGACACAAATCATAATGGTTTATTATTCCCTTGAAATTGCGATTATTAAATACGATCATCACAATTTTCATTGAATGATGTTTATATCATAGCTTGAAACAACCGCATGCCATATTTTTAGATGAAAATAAGCTAAAAACAACTGAAAAACATATCGCTTATAGTATTAAGCCTACAATGTAAACTATACAGTACATCGGATGGATTGGTTTTTTCTTTAAATAAAAAAGCAAAAATATGCATTGTATTATAATGCTATAATAAAACTAAAATTAAAACAATGCAAAAAAAAAACTAATTGTAATAAATGTAGGTGATTAGAAATATGATTAATTGTTCAGCCCTAATCTTAACCATTACTTTCAAAAATGTTATGGTACTCTTTTGGAATGTTGTGAATAGATTTATAAATGTCATTACATTTTTGGTGAGTCTAATAAATAATAAAAAAGATCAAGCCAACTACTTAGTAAGGTTCTCTTTTAAAAATTTCATTATTTTAATGCACTATTTTTTCCATGTTATTTTAACCCATATTTCAAATTCACACTAGCAAACATAATATTCAGATAAAAGTCAAATTAGCTAGCATCCATTTAATAAGGATCACAGCTAACAAAAGATTAAGATTTAAAAAATGTAGCAAGATGTTATCACAAAATTCTTAAGTTCTTTGGTTTTTGTAATAGACAAAACTGTAATTAAGTCTGTAATTAACTGTAATTAAAAACTAGTAATTAAGTTTAATTAAGGATAAGCCTAAAATAATATTAGTATTGGAAACAAAGACACTTATCCCATATCTCACCTTTCTAGATCCAAATAAATGTTTTTGACTCTGGGAAACAAATGTAAAAAGGTTTAAAACTAAATAATTAAAAACTCATAATATTGATTCACCACTGTTCTGAATATTGACTGCGTTGTTCCGACATTGTTAGGGAAAAAAGTCACACGTGTGATGTTCACCTCAGGATTAAAAAGGTCAACAGATGCAGAACACTGTGTAAAACATGAGGGTAACAAAAGTACCAACTCTTCCGAGACTTAAATAACGCTGTTAAATGTACACTACACATTAAACATTTGTTGGCTAAACAGATAAATACTACCCAAACACTATTCAAACGCGTTCCCATAGGACCTAAAACCACACCTGACCAGGCAGTGCCAAAATATCGGGTTACAACAGGCAAACTAAGCTTCCATTCAATGAGGGTTTAGCTGGCAGGTCAGTTAGTATTACTCATACTCCTTAAAGGACAAAGTGGATGAACATGATAGCAATTGTCCTGTGAGAGATACCAACCTCTGTCGAAAGCAGATGATTGATTTGTTTGAGTGAAGACCTGATAAATGACAGAGCAGGCCAAAAAACAATGTAAAGTAAAACTTTTTGGTACACTGTCATCCAACAGATCCAAAATATATTCCTTTAATGTTGCAGGCAGGAAACTTTGAAGCAGATTTGCATGTTTCAACTCAAAGATTTAAGGTTTACCAAATACCGCCCCCTAATGGTAAATTCATATTTTTTCCTTTAATCTGTTTATTGAACTTTCACAATAATAGCAGAATACAGATACATGAAAATCGTGAAAAACTCTTTTTAGTAAATTAATATTTTAACGTCTAACCAACATCCAACGCTTGGCTATAAAATACTATAAAAAATTTAATATTTAATATTATTCACATTTAATAATATTCGTCCATATAAGATGCTATAATATAATAATAAATAATAATATAGGCCTAATAATTAAGAACAAAGGCATCCACTATTTTTTTTTCTCACTTTATTATCTTAAAAAATACTTGCGTTCTTGAAAAATATAAAAGCTGGTTTACACACTTAGACATTGTCAGTATCTATTGAGTTAATGTTTAATAACAAAAAAGGATCATATCTATTGAACTGTGCTTGATGACAACAGGTTTTAAAGACATCTAGTCAATGGCATTTGAGAAAAGCAAACAATAGTTCATCGGTGTCTTTAATTCTCTGGAGTGTTGTTCTCTCGATGTGAATATAAGGTATTATGTTGCAGTCACACTGGGGTTGTCTGGGTCAAATGTCATGATCTCCATGTGGATAAGACCTGTGAGACATGAAAAGGCAGAATAGCAATAAAAATATAAATGACGTCAGTGCCAACATAAGAATTTAAAAATGTTTCAGAGCTGATTAAACAGATGATACAGAAGGCATTTTAAATGTTAAATAAGATTTAAATGTGTGTGTATGCTCTCACTCTTCCATTCGCTAACAGCCAGATCCATACTCTCAAAGGAATCATCATACGCAGGAGACACAGGCTCATTTTCAGGATCATGGAACTCCAAAAGATATGGATGCAAAAGACCATTTTTTGCCGTAAGTCTGACCTCTGGGTCTAAAACCAGCATGCCTTCCAACAGGTCGACAGCTGTAGAACACACATTGAATTACAGTAAAGAATGCATCAAATGAGAAACCTTGTCAAGACAAAAAATTACTATTATTGGAGAGTTTAGAATA
>JAUMHE010000080.1:5844212-5864712 GCA_032359235.1 Enteromius mattozi
TGAATTACAGTAAAGAATGCATCAAATGAGAAACCTTGTCAAGACAAAAAATTACTATTATTGGAGAGTTTAGAATATTATAAAATACTTAAAGCTTTGTCAAGCAATAATAACGGCTATCATAATTATATAGTAGCTAATGTAGAAGTCTACCACTAGAGGGTGACATTTCCTCATTCAAAATCAATGCAATATCACATAAATGAGTTTGTGAGAAACAGAAACAGTTCACCCAAAAGTGAAAATTTGCCTAAAATGTACTTCTAGACTAAATGGGTGCCGTCAGAATGAGTGAACAGCGGATAAATACATCACAGTAATCCACAAGTAAACCATAACTCCAATCCATCAGTTAATGTCTTATGAAGGAAAAATCTCTGTATTATTTAATAATAATTTAAGCATTTCAAATGTTTTTGCTTGCAAGCAGTGCTTAATCTGTACATATTTTTCCTTTTTTAGTGGAGAAAGCAATGGCAGAGCACTCATATTTTAGCCTAAAGCAATGGTTTGAAGTTAAAAATGCCTCAATAATAGATTTGCTCATTAAAAACATAAAGCTTTTATCTTCACAAGATGCTTGCTGATGGACTGGAGTCCATGGATTACTTGTGGATAATTGTGATACTTTCATACCCTTATTCTGACGGCACCCATTTACTGCAGAGCATCCACTGGTGAGCAAGTGATGTAATGTTTTTTCCAAATCTGTTCCAATGAAGTTACAAAATATCTACATCTTGAATGGACTATGGGTGAAATTGATTTCGGAGATGTGGACATACCCTTAGGATCCATATCAGAAAAGATCTCTTTGAAGACCTTTTTCTTTTGTACTGGAAGTGAGCGGACATATGTTTGTGCCTGCAAACACATCAATACAATAATAAAAATTAAACTTGCGGTCAGGAAAATAGGCAGTAAGAGTTCTTTAATGTTTTTTGCCTACATCTTTGCTTTGCATTTTCTGAACAAGCGTTGGTCTTGGTGTGCCTGTCATGCTGAGGATCTTCTTCAGCTGGTCAATACCTTAACATGGCGTTAAAGAACAGGCACTCCTTTGGTCGACAGATATATTTAAAAAGCGAGGAAAGAGAAAGGATACTGTCACTGCCTGGGAAAAGCACCTCTCCTGTTATCATCTCAGCCAGGATGCAGCCAGCAGACCAAATATCAACTGAGAACAGAAGAACAGAGCCTGGTGACAAAAGACTAGATACAACAGAACAGAATATGACCCGTCCACAAAATAAGGTCACCTTGTACATAATGTTTTGGGTCAAAGGTCACCTGTTTGAGTATAATGCATCCAGTTGAAAATGACTTCAGGGGCTCTGTACCAGCGTGTCACAACATAGCCTGTCATCTCCGTTTCAGTGTGTCTCGCCAGTCCAAAGTCCAGGATCTAACACAGAGCGTCAGAAAGCAGGCCACACAGAAAATGACAAAAGGTTTCAGGAGTGAAACAACCGATCATTTGTTCATAGTATTATTTGTAATAATGCAAAATTATTTTGCGGGTCATTAATTCTATCATTATTTACTTTAACTTTACTATGTTACCTTTAATTCACAGTTTTCATCCACTGCGAGGTTACTAGGCTTGAGATCCTGAAACAAGACATTGGTGTTCTCCGTCATTTTATCACGTATATCACTGAATGTGTTTATGCACAGAAATATTCCAACAGGGCTATTAATACGATTTGGGCCATATTATGAAGTATCATGTAAATACATTTAAAAAAAAAAACCATTTTATTCACAATTTGAAAAATATAAAAAGAAAAAAAGATCTCATTATTAACATTTTGCATTTATTCATGCTATTAAATTAATCAAAACTGACAGTAAAGACAGTAAAGTGTATATACACTATAAGTTCATTGTACCAAAGGATTATTTTAATGTAAGTACATAATAGTTGAGGCCACATTATATAAAGCGGGACCAGTATCCCAGGGAAAAATTAGCACAGTTTCACAAAAATATTAAGCTGCACAACAGCATTGAAATGTTTCTTGAGAAGAAAATCAGCATATTAGAATGATTTGTAAAGGATCGTGACACTTAAGACTGGAGAAACTCAGCAACAAAGGAATAAATTGCATTGCAAATATTTTCAAATGGCAAACAGTTATTTTAAAAAATGTTATAATAGTCTTTTGGAAACACTAAAAAAATCTTACAGACCCCAAGCATTTGAACACTAGTGTTTAAATAAGATTTATTGTACATACCCGATGAATGATCCCAGCAGAATGGATATACTAAGGAAAAAAAGCATCAGTTACTGTTTAGATGAAATATCATTTAATTTTCAATATCATCAATAAGCCGTATTAAAGGAACTTGGTGTATGATGTCTGTCAAAAAGAAGAAAGAAAAAGTTGCAATGAACAGAATGAAGACAGACCTTGAGTCCTCGCAGTATCTGATAGAACAGGTATGTGACGACTTTGCTGGATAACTGTTTCCTCTTCATTATGTGCCCAAGATCCTGAGCGACAAATGGCATCACCATATAGCTAGGCAAAAGCAATGGAAAATGTAAGCATTTCAGTGTTATTGACATTTGTATTTGTCACTGTGTTTTTCTATTTTTTTTTAGTGAAAACTCTGCATAGAGCACATAGACTCAATCATACTAAACAGGCAAATTTAGTGAATTTGGGGCCTCGGGCAAATATAGGAATATATAGGAATTGTATTGTATGTATGCACTAGCTGTGTGTGTTCACGGTGTGTGTGGTTGTTCACTTCTCACTGCTGTGTGTGCACTTGGATGGGTTAAATTCAGAGCACAAATTCCTAGTATGGGAAACCATACCTGGCCACATGTTACATCCTTTCCTTTCTTCCTTTTTTTAATGCGCATCTCGTGTATTAAAGCATTTTGGGGGCCCTTGGATTTTGGGGGCCCAAGGCAGTCGCCTACCTTTGCCTAATGGGTAATTACACCCCTGCACTCAAATACATCCACACATATGCATGCATGCTCTGCATCCTTCAGCCTGTCATGACAAGCATAAGATGTCTGCACAGGAATGCATTCAGTTTATCTTGACACTCACAAAGTATCGAATTTCTCCAGTGTGGAATCAGGGGTGAAGACATTAAGCAGGCAGATCACCTACAAGAAGAAGAATATATTTGCATTCAAGATATGTTGTGATTCAGTTTATACCAAGAATGGCACACATAGGCAAAAAATTGTAACTTACTCTGAAGTCATATTTCTTTTTTGCTTGCAGCTATATGTTTATTTGCTGTTAAAAATCATTAAAGCAAACTTTTCCCTGGAAAACTCAATGCTGCTAAAAATGATTCTGAATATGAAACCCCAGTGACTGAACAGGGCTCGGATTCAAACAGAGGACAGATTATTGCATTAATTGTCCTCTTACTACTCTGAAGTCCATATTAAACAAGCAGCAGCGTGAGGTATAATGTTTACTAAGCACAGAAACCGGTTTAAGAAGATAAGGGAGGCTTTCACAACAATAGTATCCTGAAATCTTCTCATTCTCTTTCAATTGACAGAAGGATTATGAAACGACATACATACATAAAGCTCTGGTTTAAATGATAAATGCAAATTCATAAATTATAAGTCTGTCAAGAAGACAGTAAGAAAGTAACAATGTAAATAATACAGAAACATACAATATTTGATGAAGAGTCTTCTCTAGGTTTAATGTCTTCCTCTTGTGAATTTGAGACTTACATTGTCGTGCTGGATGTGACGGAGCAGCCGGAGTTCTCTATAGGCACGTTTAGCATGGATCAGAGACTGGAATGGTCTGTACAGCTTTTTAATGGCCACCTTTTCATTTGTCTTCTGGTCAATTGCAGAACTGCACAAAAGTTATCATTAGAAAGCTCATCACATGTTCAGTTAACATGAAATTAGATTTACATATAACAGAGGGATGACATACTATTGTATGTCATATAGCTAAACAATAAAATCTGTATTTATTATATTCATTCATTATCATCACCAATTTTGATATTAAGAAATGTTACAGAGCTTAAAGTCAAATGTTCCTTTTTCTGGTTAATTTTATTTTTTCACATACTGTATGAGAAATAATGTTATGTCTTGTAAATTATGTGCATTTTATAGGCGCATGTTAGATCACGCATATTGAAATTAAACTGAAAAAAGAATATAATACCAATTTTTTGCAATGTAACATTTTAGGAGAAAATCACATCCAAGAGGACTTTTATACTGGACAGTATTTAGCACTACTGTACAGAGAACAGTATGTGGGAACTGAAAATCTTAGAAAATGTCTTATGTTTTGGGTCAAATTTTATTAGTAGATAAAGATTTATTTAGCATTGCATAAAGTGCTTATAAAGACCAAGGCCATGATTTGTTCTTGTGCCATGGCTTGTTCAAACGTGGGTTAGATTTGACCTGTAGAGTTAAAAAAAAATAATAAACAAATCCTGCTCTTGTTAATTATAATATATAAGCATATATTCATTTTATTTGTTTAATTCATTATCAGCCGTTAGAAATTGCATTTATCTAAAAGACTTTGCTCATGACAGAAGAAAGCTATTGATTGAACCAGGGTCAATTTTTGGGGGGGAATTTCTGTGCTATCAACAAACGTGCTGAAACCTGCCCCTCAGGTATGTGAGTTCACATCTGTTTATTTCACCCAAGCCTCAGATCTATGTCACAGATGCATATCATATGTTGCTAGTATTACATGTGCATAATAAGCAACAGTAAAGTGTAGCCTTAGATATTTAGTTAAAAAAAAGAAAAAAACAATACATTATGCAAATTCAATACATAGAATCAATACCAGTGTTAAAAGAAGGTAGTGAAAAAAAATAAAAATACAGCCATTGCTTTTTCCAAATCAGTTCCAAAATCTGGCATATAATTAAGCATAGCCTATAAACCTCCTTAATATATATTTTAGTCTCTCTTATATTTGCCATACACCATATAGAAACGCTTACATGTACAACATAAACCTCCATTAACATATAACTCTTTCTACATAATAAAAATAATTCAGCGTAATAGCCCCCTTACCACACTGTCCCATAGGCTCCAGAGCCAACGGGCTTGAGAGAGGTGTATCGGTCAGGAACATCCCATGTAGTTTTCTGGATTTCCAGTCTGTGGAATCCCGTTCTCAGAGGTGAAGCCATGAGCGCGTCCACCATACAAATACAACTCACTTTGCGTGTCCACTTCCGTCAAAGCGCACTGCTCGGCCACTCAGATTGTTCACACTGACCCAGGTGAGCGCCAGTCAGTCTCGCGAGGACACGCCCACCTCCACGCACCTTCACCTTCACGCGATTGAGGTGAGGGTCCTCGTTCTCTGCGCATCCAAAATAACAACAATTCTGATTTTAACAGTTGTTCTTTGTCTTTTGCGCTGAGTAGTGCGCACCTGACTTCCATCTGCCCTTGCTCCTTAACTAAAAAAAACAGGTTTTCCTAAACTACCAGGAAGCTGAGGATTTTATTGACTACTGCCATAAAAATGAAATAAACAGGAACTATCTGAAAGCTCTTTGAGAGATATCCAGTTTCATCCCTTAAGGTTTTATAGTAGCCGTTGCAACACAGGCTAACCATTATGTTTGGTAAAAAACAATTATATCAAATATTAAATAAAGATATTAGAAATAAAGATAGCCCTGTTAATAATATATATTGGCCTAATATTTTCTGCATTTCTGATACACTCTTTTTGTATTATATGTTTTAAAAACACTGTAAAAAACAATATATTTATGATGTATAAAAGCAGGTTACACTTTTTACTTCAGTCCATATCTTGGGTCAGTTTGTTAGTTTGCTGCAGCGGGGCATGTTGTCACTCCATTAGAATGCAACCTCCAATTAAACATCTGTTATAGACAATATGCATATAGTTTTATGCAATTATAGTTTTTATTTATTTTTTCAAAATAATTAATAAAGAAATTAATTCTTAATTCTGCAAGAATGCATTAAAATTTATCAAAAGCAACAATAAAGACTTACGTTTTATTCATCTGTTCCAAATAAATGATGTTGCAATAAAGAATCCTCTTCTAAAATATTTCAAGATTTCTACAGAAATACATTATTTTCAACAAAAATACTGTTTTCAGCACTGATAATAATCTTAAAATCACAATATTAAAATGATTTCTGAAGGATCGTGTGACACTGAAGAATGAGGTAATGATGCTGAAAATTCAGCTTTCTGAAAACATTACAAAAACGTTATTATAGGTTTTAATTTTTTTTTTTACATTATTGTTATTACTGTATTTTTATTACAGTCTCAAACAAAACCGAATATAGATCTGACCTCATATCACTAACCTCACAAACTTTGATCTTCAGAAATGATTATTTCACCTTCAACAGTGCATGCTGTATTACCACAGTAAAATCCACTTTCTAGGCAGACTGATTAAATGCTTTTACTTTCTGTCGACAATCAGATTAGAGCTTATAACATCAAAAAGGGTTTTCCAGTTTTGGGTGTATTGTTATGGATCTGTGGGACTGTGACATTTGAGGCTGAGTAATAATGTATGACATCCCGCATAACCATAGTGCAAAGTGTGAGCAAATGAGCAAAAGAAAAGACATGACACTGATTGCTGTCATAGTTAGCCATGATGATTCTTAGAATCATCCAGATAATTCCCAAATAGGCCTACGTTGACATTGCTGCGGATAATATGACTCATTGTTATTTGTCAGAGGGTCATGAGGCTTTGGGAAATGTTAGTATGAGTTGCATGTACAATATAAAATGGATAGTTCACCCAAAAAAAAAAATTAAAATCACATTGTCATTATATTATCATTTACATGTTATTCCTGCAAAACAGAACAGAAGACAGTGGACCTAAATGACTTTCATTGTATGGACAATAAATAAATAAAAACATATACATACACAAGATCAAGATCCTAACAAGATCTAATGTTTGTCAGACAGCATTTGTCAAGTAAGGATTGGTCGGAAAGGTTTTAAAGGCGGGATTTAGCAAAAGGTCAATTCAGAGGTGGTTCAGTTACATGTGTTTTCCACATACAGGTGTTACATCAAACAGAGGCAGTGTTTGCAGATTCCACTTCTTTTGGCTTTGGTGTGTAAGAAAACACTGGACTGCAGAGGAATAAATAGACGCTCTCACAGTAGGTCAGAGGTCAGCAAATTCCTCAAGGCAGAGAACTTTCTACATGTTCAAACAGCAAAAAAAAAAAAGTAGTAGTAGCAGGAAAATTTAGATTTTTTTAATCTTATTTCATATATCATATTTCTGTGTCACGCTTTTCATTTTTTACTGCTTTACTGACTGTCTTGTGCTTCATAAAGGCATGTACAATACACTAGGTTTCCATCATCATAATTTACATATGCCGTCAATTATTATGATAATATAATGTAACTACAGTGTCTAGTCAACATCTGTTGTCAGCGAATTTCCCCATTAATGTAAAATGTCTTTTCCCAAGCCAAATTTTAAGAAAATGTCAATTTACAAAATGTCAAGTTTATAACATTCAAATCTAAAATCAAAGTTTTACTTAAATTTTTCCAGGCCTAATTAATTTCAAGTACCTACCCTAATGTTCACTGGAGTAAAAAGAGGCAACTATCCAAGTACATAGTGTATGTATGTAGACGAAGAAATAGAGAATACCCTTCCGTTTTAAAAAAAATAAATAAAATATTTTGACAACAGTGGCCTCTTCGGGTTGTAGGCAGCATTACAAGTAAAATGAATCCTTTTTTTTTTAATCTTTAGGTGTTTTGATCATTTAATTTACCTCAGTTTAGTTTTATAGCTTAATTAAATGCCATCTTAAGGAGGTTTGGAAAGAGTATATTGGTTTGTGTGTGTATGTGTGTATGAAAATCAATCTTGGCTTCAGGTCTCTTTGTCACCTTTGATAATGTACTCAGAAAGTGTCCATAACAGCACCACGCATATTATTCCAAATATTCTCCATTCCACTGTGATTTTCAAAGCAATGAAACCGTTCTGATATGGTCAAATAAACATGATGTGTTTGTGGAAAAGAGTAAGGCCTTGATGTCGGTTTACTTTGAAGGTGTGGAGGAGACTGCCCATGGGGCGTACGCAGGGGTGACAGGAGATTGGTTGTATTTTTATGATGCCCACTGTGAGGTGAAGAGGGATTGGTCACATGATGGTGATGCTGGATGAGAGGTGTGGCGCGACTGGGTGTGTTTTCATGAATGTGTTTGTGTGTTCTTTCTTTGGCACACTGTGAGCTCCCACCACACGGACACACCCACTCAAACAAACACCTACTCAACACACTCACCATCTGTGTGACCATGAGCACATACTCTCTTTCTCTGTCTCTCTCTGTCTGTCGCACACATGCAAATACTGCCAGAGGTAGAACATTTGAAATGGTAAATCAGAACAAAAATGATACAATTTCCCAAATAAATAAAATGATTTCAAATATCCTTTTTTGTTTCATATGCTATTTTGAGTTTCCTCTCAATTTCACGCTTTGTTTGGATTGATAGTTAGCCCAAACATGACCTTTGACCCTATCACCCCCTCTGTAAAGCTGAAACTGATTGAGGCTTCCTTTTTACATTGTGGTAAGATTTAAATTAGCAGTAATTTATGGTTTAAGTTAATATAAAATAGTGAAATAAACAAGAATGATTAGATGATAGATAGATAGATATTCACAAAAATACAGTCTTGACTGATTTATTTAAGATTTAGGATTTATTTAGAGTCCTTCAGTTATTTATTTATTTATTTATCAGCCTTATTATTAGTAGTATTATTTCAAAGGTTCTTCAAAAGAAAATCACGGTCATCTGTGTTTAGGGTTTAAGGGTTTTTTGTTTGTTTTTAAACCCACTTCACAGAAACAAAATGCACAAACAAACAAACAAACCACTGAACAGAAAATCAAATGCAGGCTACACTGTTTTAACAAGCAAAAGTTACAAAATAGTGTTTTCTTTTAACAAATAAATATAAACAGAACACTTCTTATGACAAACAAAAACGTTTTTGTTTAGATACGCTAACAAACAAATGTTTGTTTTTGTTATTTAAAAAAAAAACGCAGATAGGGAGTCTTTGAAAGCGTTTCTAGATTAATAAACATGGCTGTTTTTGTCTCTTGTGTATATGGACTAGGCGATGTCTGAAGCCCAGCCCTTTTCCATCAGCGGCCGCCGGGTCGCACTCGCGGACAATAACGCTACTGTGAACTGACGCTCACCTCCCGTTATTCCTTTCCAAATACACACAGAGCCGCGGATGATAGAAAAGAGACGGTCTTCCCGGAGTCTGCGCTGCTAAAAATACACAGGCACGCATTTCACTTACTAGTTTTTAGGAAATCATTGTTTGTGCGGAGACAGACAGCGAGGGACAAACACACGTGTGAGCACCGGCGGCCAGCAGCAGCGCTCCCGGTGAACTTCATACACTGAGAGTCTCTCCTGCGGATTAATCGGATTCAAATCACTGCTGCGAGGCGAAGCGTTCCAAAGAAGAGTTCAACGCTTTAAACGCAGGTAAGGAAATAATATTAACTCTTGATTAAAAAAAAAACTGCTTTGGGTTTTATACCTTCTGGTGTTGTATGTTATAGTGCACTTTTAACAACTTCTGTGCAAGCTAGTTGCTGATGAATTAACCCAATGAAGGGGCACAAAAGTTTGAATATAGATATCTGCATGTGTCTTTTGCAGTATAATAGTGGATTTCGCTTAAACGCGCCCGTCTGTGTGTATTCTAGATGTATGTGATTGTAACAACTCTGTCAAAATTAGCTAGAATTATGAGTAACTGTTAGTGGTGTCTGTGTTGATGTATAGTTGCTTTATTTAGCTCATTCAGTCTCTGAGGTTGCAGCTGGAAAGGGATTGTTTGGACTGTCATATTTGAATTCTGTTTTTTATGTTTATGCTGGTGTATTAGGGTTTCAGGTTTAACATCAAACTGTCTATATGCATCACCATGATAAACTTGCAGTCATATTCAAAGTGGATTTTTTTGGTAGATATTACACACACTCAAATATACAAAAGTAAATAAAAAACAATAGTAATAATAAAAACAATTGTTAAAAATCATTTTAATTATTTATATGAAGATAAGGACATGGTCCTGCGGGCCACTCATCCATTCAATAGGTGCCTCCATGTTTACTTCAGTCATGCATAATACTACTGTTACTACTAGGTTTACTTTATATAGAGCTTTTGGCTAGTACTTTATAAATACTCTAAGTGAGTGACAGTGACTAAGTGTTTCAGTGTAAAGCGGCAGCAGCTAGTAGCTCTTGATACATCCAGGCCAGTTGGTGGCCGTAAAGAAAAAGTTACAGATTGCACTTTTAATAGTCATTCTCTGATACATAAACTCCCTGTGCTTAACTGGAATAGTTGTTAAAAAGTGCTTTTAAGTGCACTTTACAGTGGTCACGACAATGATTATTTGTTATAATTTCAATATGTTCTTTGAGGTTTACTTAAGGTTTTTTTAAATAAAAAACAACAACAACCAAATAAATTTGTAATAAACTCATTCTGAACCTCTCTCTAAAATGACCAGTTTTTAATCAAGCCGTTTCATTAATCAGCCACTGTTATCATTGGCTAATGTCATTGCAGAGGAAACAGAGTTCAAATCACATCAAATCCTCAAGACGCGAAAAAGCTGTTTGAAGTATAGAGAATATGTATCCTGGATCCAATGTAGAGAAGATAGAAGCAGTGATTGTAATTTCTGTTTGCTTTTTGCCAATATGCCAAAAGATTAAGGCAAGTTGGATTTCTCATGTCATGACTCTTTTAAATGTTTGATTTCAGTTGGATTAAAGTAAGAATCCATCTTTTTAAAATGTTATGTGAATGCTTTATTCTGACTGAAATCAGACCAGTCCAGTTGGACTACAGACCTGGATAATGCTTGACTTTATGTATCTATCTAGCTTAACACACAAAAACCTGCTGTAGTTTGGTTAAATTGTGATCAGTGAAAAAGGTGTGAGGTACAAGGGTTGTTAATGAGTGTGTGTTTTAAGAGGTCATGAATCTGCCTCCAAGCATCTGTTGCCTCATGCTGCATTCTTCATCTATGTGAATGTTTCGTCATGGCAGGAGGTCTTAAGATGCCTTTTAACCATAATGCAGTGGCATTAAGTTTTGAGGTTTTACTGGGTGGAATATTGATGTATATTTTACAACTATTTCATCAAGTTATATAATGCTAATTTACCAACCTACTTGAAGTACCTTAAAATGCACTAATAACCAATAATAATATGGGAGATAAAATAGAAACCACATGAATAAACCAGTCTGATGAAAGTTGTATGTCCAAAAAATGAGCAGTACTTGTATATGGACAGTTCACAGGGTTATACAAAGGAAAAAGACCATTATGTTTTTTTTTTTTTGCAAAAAATGTAAACTGCTTGCCTGTAAACTGTAGATTGGTTGCATCTTGATTTGTAGCTCAGAAAACACACTGTAGCATGTACTGTACTGTAGCATGTACATATTAAAACGTGGCTGATGGCATCACCCCTCCCCCTATTAAGAAAAAAAATGTGATGAGGAAGTTCAAATACTCCCACACTCCCAGCAAGTGTTATTTTGTTGCCAGATCTCACAGAGGGATACATTGTGGGAAAGACCATGTTGGACTTTCATCTGATTGTCTATTGCACTTTTCATACTCTGTAAAGGCTTTCTATCTTCATCCCTATTTGGCCAACAAAGTAAACTCAAGCACATCTTTTGTTTTTTTTCTCAGGTAAAAATGATAAAACCCAGCGTATTATTCAGTAGTATCTCATAAATTTGACCCATCCCTTATTTGGGTACTCCATATCTACCCATGAAGGAACACATCAAGGTTCAGTTTTCTTTATATGTGCATTTGCACTGTTTTATCTTCATCATTATCTGCACAAAGATGTGAACGTCAAGCCAAAAATGTTGCGGTCTAAGTCAAAAATGCTTCTCTTGTTTCCATCTCTGGCCTTCTTGTATTAGCAGAAACCTTGCTCAAAGATGGCCATCTGCTCGCCGCTTTGTAGTTTCCTTCAGCACAATATCAGATTAACCCCTCACCTCATGTTCTATGGGAGTGTGGTGTGAAGCAGAACGGGAAGGTTGTAGCATTAAACCACGGGTCTGGAGGGTGTTGGCCAGGGCTAACAGGTGGTAGCAGACATAGATCCTGAAGTCCTTAAATACTAGTCTATGTGTTCTTGGCATATAATTTCAACTTGTGTTTTGTGATATCGATTATGTCAGTTATGTTCGAGTGATTTAATCAGAACTGTGTCATTAACTTATATGTGTCACTGAGTGAAAGACTGTTGCATCAGCTTTGTTAATGTTCTGTTAAATAGTGTTGAGATAGGAAGGTGTGAGGTACAATTTTTTTTAATGACCGTGTGTGTTTTAGGAGGTCATGTATCTGCCTCTCAGCATCTGTTGTTTTGTGACAGAAGAGCTTCAGATTACTTTTAACCATAAGGCTCTGAGCTAGTGATCTTGTACATCTGCACTATTTTATGTGATACTAGGAACACAAAGTTGTACAATGTTGGGAAATTATAATATTTCCAACTTAGAATAAGTTAGATATGTCCAGATATGTGGACTTATTCTACTTCGGTTTGGACATGTTAATGGTTGCGTCAATTTGTTTGCGAAAGTCATATGACATCAGGCTTTTCTTTACACGCACAGACTTGTGTTTCCATACAAATACAGAGGCTTGTGAAACCATGACATATTAGGGAATTAAAAATCGTGGTTTCCAGGACAGGTTAAGCCATAGAAATGAATGCATTCTTATAAAGTCATGTCAAAGAGTGAAAATGAATTTTGATGGTTGTGTTTATCTCTAAAATATTTTAAGCAATCCCTATAACATAATTAAAAAATGACTGGGAAGTTATAAAAAGTCACTGGTTAAAGTATGTGTAAAACCTTAAACAGGCATTCTCCTTTTCTTTATTTCCCTGCATTTTTAACATTTTTGCTTCATAGTGTTTCTGTCGTTGTTTTTCTTAACCAGAGTTATGATTTCCAAGCCCACACATAGAAGGTTACACACCCCAGAAGTGGAAAATGGAAAGTAGATAAATAATATTTAGTGTTTACAAGGATGTGTGGGAATGTGGAAAGAACCTTGAGGAACAAAATGAAAAAACATGATAAATCTTTCTGAATTCTAATGTCATGCCAGTGCTGCCATGGCAAGGTCAGTTTCCACAAAGCTGTGGGTCATACCGCGAGTAATCTGAGGATGGGTTAGAAGATCAGATACTCGCTAATAAGTCTGGCAAACAGATGAAAGCTTGTAAAGAGTTTTGAAATGACTTGCTCTTTTTATTGTTGTAGTTCAGGTCAGCATGACCCCCTGTGTACCAGAACAGAGCAGCTCTTAAAAACTTTAAAAGTGTATTATTACCACAATTATTATTTTAAAAATGAAGCTGCTAGATGGATTAGCATGATTATCAATTATAAAGAATGTGATTTAGTTAAATATATTTAATGCATGAGTGAAGCGTGGCACTGTTGTCCTTTACACGCGAGCAGCTCATGATCCAGTGTGCCTTTCATAGTAAATTGGGGGGGGTTTGAGTTTTCAGTCTTTTCCTCACTTTCCTTCTGCTTTAAATAGCCTGTAAGCGCTGAGTGTGTTTTACTTTTGCTTTTAAATTTGCGGCAATTCGGCTAGTTTGCTTTTAGTTCGTTTGAGTTTTTCTTCTTTCCCTCAAGTTTAAATAGGTACACAAAACTAAAAATCAGTAAAGAATGAGAAACTAATAATTAGGAAACGTAAAACATTTCTTAGCAAACAAGTAAGAAAATAAGGAGGCACGGACGGTATACACCTTGATGCAAAATAATTAAAAAATAAGTTTTGAATAAATCAAAAATCAGCAAAAACCGTGGAACCGAATAAATAAGAAACAAATGTTTGGGTTTTTTTTCATTATCACTTAGATTGATGGCAGAAGTCATGCTTTTCAAAATCCAAAATATTTTAACAGGTGCTTTTGCATTTCGTTTTGGAACTCTTCCATCATTGTCTTGTCTTTTTCACATCACTCTTCTTGTCAGTCAGTTTGAATCAGCTTAACTCACTCTGAGTTGTTGAATTAACACGTTTTCTCATAGCTTTGTAAATTATGGTTGAACCACTGGTGTCACATGGACTATTTTAACGATGTCCACAATTATTATTTTAAAAATGAAGCTGCTAGATGGATTAGTGTTTACAGAATTGTGTACTGTACCTTTCTGGGCCATGATTACTGTCTATGGAGGGTCAGAAAGTTCTCGGATTTCATGAAAAATATCTCAGTTTGTGTTCTGAACATGAACCAAGGTCTTACAGGTTTGGAACGACATTAAGGGATTATTTAATGACAGAATTTAAATTTTTGGATGACATTTCCCTTTATGTTTCTGAACCAGTAAAAGCATAATGGTTTAAAACGTTGGAAAAATAAATGACTGTATAAATATTTGTTTAGTAATTTTACAGGTCTACAATAAAAAATTACATTTTACAATATTGTTAATTATACATTTTTATTTTATAGTGAACTATTAAAATATTATAGTTCATTATATTTACTATTAATAAATATTATTGTATTTTTTTCTCCAAATTGCTCAGCCATACAACAACACATCTAACAGGGGAAAATGTGACATTGTGAAAGTGTTTTGCACTAGAAAATGTACTTTAAAGCTGCTAATTCACTACCTTTCACATATTTCTCACAGTCAGAATTGTGTATTGAAGACTGAAATAATGTTGTTGCCTTTTTGAAACCATGTCAGTGTTGTTTTTGTGTGTGTGTGTGTGTAATACCAGAAAGCCCACCCGGGACTTCTCATTAGTTTTGGTCACATGTATAAAGGCCCTGCATACCTCTCCTTTCTTCCTGTTGGGTACACTTTTACACTAACCACCCTCAGATTAGCTTCCATGCACCCGCTTTCTCCAAGCTTTCTTCACTATTTTAATCCAATAAAACCACACTCGTTGTATTATTTACTATAATTATATCTTTTTACCTCATTCTTTAAGAGAGATGATCTTCTGGATATATATTTTGCGACTTTATACACGTCTGTTCTCAATACCCTGCTGAGAAGCTAAACCTCAAATTCTAGGCTAGTGTGCCAACATCCATCCTAGCTGTGCCCTGACCATAAATAACCCTTTTTATTAGCACACGGTTGTGTGTTTACTTTGCCAGAGTGAGCTTTTCCTGTATTTTTATTTTCTAGACTAGGGGCAGACAGAGGCCCCTTAAAGGACCTGAGATTAAGAAGCCTGTGGAGGTGTTGCCTGTGCTAACGGGCGAGGACAGTTGTTACTAACATGATCTCTTTGGGCTGGATGATTGCTGCTTCTCGGTTTATTTGAGTAAGTGTTGAATGTGTAAAAACACTTTCACTGTCTCCTACTCACACATACTTGTCACTTTGTCTCCCATTGACCCACACACACACACACTGAAGTTTCTCCCCGTGATAGCAAGTGTGGCAAGTTGTGAGCTAAAAATATTGAGTGGTGCATATGTGCCGTGACAGCAGCGTGCTTTCTTGTGGAGGCCATGTATGGAGATTTTACGTGAGGTTTTGGTGAATCTGGAGAGCGTAGCTTATAAAAAATCTAATCTAATCTAATACCAAACTAAACTTTTCATTCTGTTTATATATTTTTTTCTTGTGTCCACTCTTAACTTGTCCTGTTTCTTTGCCTATAATATAAGCCACATTTCTTCTTTTAGAAGAAAAGAATAAAAAGAACTGTTTATTTGGTTCTCTGTCTCCTTTACATTTACAACAGCTCACTGTAAGGGAATATTATCACTGAATAATGATTCGAATTTTGCTTTTTCTATCAAAATATGCTGGTGTATAAATTATATAGATGATTTTTATGTTAAAGGGGTCATGAATTGCCTTTTTTCAATATGTTTTTATAGTACAGTGACCTTTTGTGTGCCAGAAGATCAAAGGATTTTAATTTTTTTTCAGTTCATGCCCCCTTAAATGTTTTGGAGCTTAACGTTCAGTTATGAAAAAGAGTTGAAAAGGTTGTTTTTTTACTTGTTTTGAACAAAAAGAAAAAATTACTCTCTCTGGGTTTTGTCATAAACGTGAATAAAGTAATGACAGAATTCTCATTTTTGCATGAACTATGTGGTGATTTGACACATGCCACTTGCCTTTGTCCCCTGCAGAGCTTTGCCAGCCATACGAAATATGGCTCCTGATAAGTACAGTAAGCTGGGTTTGTGTCACAGACAGGCAGCCTGACATGACAGCTGCATCTGCTCTCATTTTGCCTAATCCATTAGCTGAAATGTTACAAGCCACTGGAGGGGGTTTGACCTGGGGTTCTTTTGACAATATATTGGCTTTATCTGTGGACATCCGCACAGTGACTCACATATTTGTTTGGGTGAGAGGATATTAGCTGCGACTACTGAAGCAAAGCAATTGTACCAGAGATGGACAACGACCTTTAGCTGGGCAGCAGCCTGAAGCAAAAGAAGAGGCAGTTATTGGGACAGGATTTCAGTTGCATTATACTTTATTATTGTGTACATTTTTATGTACATCTCTTGCTGAAATGCACTGTGTTTAGATTTTTACAGTGAGTTTTATACATTTGAGTCTGAGTTGAAATTCATGCAAAAAACAGTTGTTGTTACGACTATGATTTCACTGGTGTCATGGATCAGCGGTATAGTTCATTATCTGTTTACCTCTGCTAGTTAGTTAATTGCTCACAGACCCCAGTGCAGATGGCAACAGCTAGTCCATCTGTGCAGCTAGCTTCACTCTATTGTAATTGCATGTCTTTTTGAAAATAAAGATTTTGAAGCATTAAAGTTGAAGTGCCATGCATTAAGCAGGATAATATAGCAAGGTATATCAACAACAATTTAGATTTTTGAAAAAGGTGGCTGAATATTTTTTGTATAGGCCTCCTGCTGTTTTAAAAACAAAAACGATGTAGTGACACAGTGACAGCTTTTCTTCATTTTTTTCGTAGAGTATTATGAATAAATTCACTATAGTTTTAGTTGCACCACATGACATTTTACAACAAACCGACCTTGCTATGTCATAAAAATGTCAAATTATCTCAAAACAATCTTTCTTCATTATAATATCAAGTGCATGTCAAGTGCATAAAACATTTAAATCGTATATAAGGCAGTTTTTATTATAGTATATAGTATATAAGGCAGTTTGTTGAAGTGTGAACATTTTAACAGTGGCTGTAATAACCTTGTATGGCACAATTATTCAAAAGTAGATTACATTAAAATCTAGTAAATATGTAAATGCAGAGTGCATATGTTTAATATAATGCTCCTCTCTAGAGTTAACTTTTCAGCTACCTAATCAGATATCAAGATTGAATGGCTTTACTGAGGTGAATATATGCAAAAACAGTTATAAAACTTGTTATTGTTATGTTACTGTTTTATTGTGTTAGTTAGCTGTATTTTTTTAGCTATAGTTAGTTTTGACCTAATCAAAATAACAGTAATAATTAATTGTAATGCACAATGAAAAAACATGTTTATGTGTGAAATAAAAAGAAGTGATCTGTTTTTGCAAATATGTAGTCGTGAATAAAAAAATAGATATTGTCAGTATTCCTGTAGCCTATATACACTATATACACAAAGTAGACATTGACTCAATGAAGAAACATCTTTGCAAAAAAGCTAATTAAACGTCACCATTTTGATCAATTACTTCAGCCCTCCTAAATCATTTTTGTAAATATTATCAGTTGCTGAATAATAGTGACTATAGACTCATGAGATATGTGCATATAACTTTTAATGTGTTTTTAAATAAATGAATAGACCTGAGCACAAAAATGTGCCACGTCATTTGATCCTTACACTGTGGTGCTTGATTGCTGTGTATTAGAGCGGTCAAATGTCAACTTCTGACTCAGGCAGTAGAGTTAAGGTTGGAAAACCTAATGGCTCACACTTCATTTTCCAATGCACAAACACAAGCTAGAAATGCATGCAAAAGTGCAAATTGTCATTATTCCACATGCATGAGTGAATTACTCGTAAGGAAATAGCAGTGCTATTTAACACAGTCTTCCACGCTTATAATGGCTTTAAATGTGGTTAGTTTGCACTCAGTTCCACTTGCAGGCACCGCTGTACAGTAATACAAGCTGGCTGAGTTAACCTTATTTGGCAGGAAGCTGTAAAAGATCTATGCCATGGTTAAAATCAATGAGGCCAAACCATTGCACGGGTAACAAGCCCCTTTCAAGTGTCCATCCCGAGCATCTGCCCCTCACTTCAATCACACCCTCAGAGAGAAAGGAGGATTACACCTCTCAATGCAGAATCACCCCCATCCTTCCCCAAATCTCAAATGATCGGGATAATGAAGAGAGAGGGGGGGAAGAAAGAGCTGGTGGGAAGCCAGGCTGACTTGACACGCCCCTCCCCTCCGGTTATGCCTGCTCAATAATCCCTTAATCCCATTGGATCTGGGAATAATTCTGTTTGATCAACCGATCAATTTATAACTGCCTCTTCATCCGTGTTTCACATAGCTGAGGACAGAGCATTTAAGGAATGTGAAGACTGCTGGAGCTCGCCAGTTGTAACAGACACGGTTACCTAGTCATTAAAAAGCATGTTACTAGGCCCTATTGTGCCATCTTTAAGGTTCCTAATATCATTTTAATAGGTTTACATGCATGCAAAGTCAAATAACGCTTTTGTTTTCTAAAAATATGCATTTAATATCACCTCAGCAGCAGATTTCAAACAATAATAATATTCAGTGTGTCTAACCACCTACTCTGATTGGTCAGATGGCTCAGTCTGTTGTCATTGGTCTATCACGTCTTAAGTCGCTAGGTTATATTTTTAGCAATAGCCAAAAATATATTGTATGGGTCAAAATGATTAATTTTTTTTCTTTTATACCAAAAATCATTAGGATATTAAGTTAAGATCATGTTTCATTAACACATTTAGTAAATTTCCTACTGTAAATATATTAAAACCTATTTTTGATGAGTAATATGCATTGCTAAAAACTTCATTTTGACACCTTTATAGGTGATTTTTCTCAATATTTATATATTTTTTGCACCTTCAGATTCAAGATTTTCAAACAGTTATACATCTCAGTCAAATATTGTGCATACATCAAAGGAAAGTATATTTATTAAGCGTTCAGATGTATAAATCTCAATTTTTAAAAATGTACACGAATGATGTGGTTTTGTGGACCAGAGTTACATATGTCCATTGCCATATTTCCGTATTTTGAACAAAAATAAATTTTTCTTTATCATTATTTGTAATTTTTCTCAGTCTGTGCACACTGAATGTGTTAAAGAAAATATTTTAGCGTTAAATTGCCTACTTTGCTTGAGTATAAAAAAATAAAAGCATGTTAAGCTCGATGGAGGCCATGGGTTCGCTTATGTAACAAGTTTCAGTAAGTGTACAGCTGAATTTAGTGCTGAATGAAGGGAATGTGTTCTTGGATTTGGAGTTGGTTGAAAGGCATTTTTTGCTGAGAGGATGTTCCAGCACTTGTCTTATCTCTAATGCTGTGCTCAAAGTAACATCATGGGGTGAAATACTTTCACAAAGCCTCCAGCATATATCTGATTTGATTCTGTTTTCATTGAAGGATTCTTAGACTAATCTCTGCCTGCCCGAGTTTCAAAGTAAGCAAAGTAACAGTTCAGCTGGTTGTAAAACCAATCATTTGTTTCATTTATTTGTTCATGACCCTCAAAATGCACAAATAATAAATGATGAAGTGTATAAAACGATGAAGAAGATCTTGCAATCATGTTGCAAATGTCTGGCGTGTGTCAGCCTTGGCTAAAGAATCATTCCTTGTCTTGAGAGTGTTACTGTTTCTACTTTATTGCAGATTTAGCTGAGTGCCACACAGACGGTTGAAAAAGTTAATGGATTTCCTGACAAGAAATTAAACTAAGCATACTCATAAATGAAGAAATGATGCGTTCCTATGCCAGGCCTGTGCCTTCGGGGCATGAAGTGGTTTTGTAAGCATTTCCCATGGTCTTAATCTGCTGTGTGTCATTATTATGGGATAGTGACAGCAGTGTTCAGCTGATAGAATTAGACTGAATTTCTGAGGTCTGTCATCATGGCTGTATACTCTTTCATTTGATTTTGCTGCAGTCACTTTTTCTTGAATGTCTGTTCATGAATATGGTTGTGTGATTATCTCTCCTAAATAAAGCTCATAAAAATCTTCTAATCTATCAATTCCAGGTAGGTTTTTAGGAGGTAAGAGACGTGGACACGTTCTTCTGGCTTTAGTCTGTCTCAGTTTGTTCTGTTACTTCATGTCATTCCAGACAGACTGGATGATGATCAGATCAGATCTCTGTG
>JAUMHE010000080.1:5874267-5896877 GCA_032359235.1 Enteromius mattozi
TCTAGGGGTGCCAATAATTGTGGCCAACATGTATTGGAGAAAAACATTTATTTCACAATGAGATTTTCTCCCCATTTTCAATTGTTTTACTTCAATGATAGGTTAGAATTTAGTTAATTATTTGAACGAAAGATCAAAATGATAAACAACGCAGATTTATTTTCACAGCCACCTTTGCACAGATTTACTAAGGGTGCCAATATTAGTGGAGGGCACTGTATATATATATATATATATGTATATACACATTGTCACCATTGTCAATAAAATATCATAAACTAATACTAACCTATTTTTTTCTTTTTTAAAAAGACAAAAAGACACTGATTACAAGCAATGGGACAAAAAACTACAGCAGAACAAATAAGAAATGCTACATACATTGTATAAAGTAATCAAATTTAAAAATAAATCACTGCATGTTAAATATATTTCTTATTAAAGTACAAAAGTGATTTAGTCAATAGGAGTGAGAATTCTTTCTCTTTTATTGTTTGATTTAACATGAATTATAGACAGCAGGAATATTACACTGCTGTCACTTTAAGAGTCTACAATTACAGTTTAAAGCGGCAGAAATGGTGGTTTCCCTGGTAACGGCTGTACACAAAGCAGCACCGAACTCACAAATGCTGCTTTATCAGGCATCACATGCACGATGAAATGAAAATGAAACAAGATAGACGGTTTCCTTCAGAGATTTTTGTAAACATGCAGTGCTCATGTTTTTTCAGCGACGCCAAAGCCTTTTGGAAAATACATTTGAGGCGGTCCGTTTTGATATTGTGGCGGCTTGCACAACAACCAACACAAAGTTTTTGACGAATATTCTGGTTATCAGACTGAATTGGTTCTGAAGTTCAGTGATTCAGTTTTTAGCTGCTATTGAAAATACAAGATTATCATTAAATTGTGACTTAAATTTAATTCTGCTCATTTTTTCTCTTTGTATTTGCAATTGATTGTAATTGCATAGAAGAGGCTTAATTTGTCTCACTTGAGTAAAAATCATACACATTCATTTTGTAATTATTCCTTGGCGTGTTTTTGTGTATATGAGGTCAATGGTGAAGTTCTTTCACTGGCCGTCACCCAGTTTATTGCCTCTAAAGGTCTGTGGTGAGTAGAAAAATGTTGATATTCCCACGTCACTTCATCATTTTTCTTTTCATGCTTTCATACACGTCAGTTGGATTTATTGTCTAGCGTCCTCTCTTAAACCACAGTACGTCTATAAGAGCTAAAACAGCACTTAGGCCTCACACTATTCAACCATCCCTCCAGAGAGATACAGTGAGCTAGATGAGAGGAGACACAGGTAGATTTTATTTGCAGCTTTCTTGAAAGAGCAGGATTTTGTAGTCTGTGAGGAAATCAAATTGTGTGCACAAGGTAATGAGAGAATCTATTTAGCAACAAATATTTATACACTACCATTCAAAAGTCTGGGGGTCAGAATTTTTTTAAATACTTTTACTCAGCAAGGATGCATTCAGTTGTTCAAAAGTGAGAGTAAAGACATTAATAGTGACACAGAAGATTGCTAATAAATGATATTCTTAAAAAATGGAATCCCAAATTTTTTTAGTTATCAAAATTCATATTCAAAATTGAATTCATATGATTTTTGCTAAATCGTACATATTTTACAAGTTGCCAAGTTGGCATATGAATTTGTATGAATGACCTACACCTAACCCCCGCCCCTAAACCCATCACTGGGGTTTTAGACAAATCGTATAAAAACGTACAAGTGAGGTCGTACAAATTTGTACAAATTAGCGCGAATTTGCCACTTCGTTAAATACGTATGAATTGGTTGTGAGACTGTGTTGGATAATTCACAATATTGTTTTTTTGTTTGTTTTTTTACTTTTTCAAATGAAATAAGTCTGAATAAAAGAGACTTAATCTTACTAATGTGAACTGAACCTCACATATTCTGTGTTTTTTTCTGTCTTGTGTCATATTTACCAGGCCTTCAATTTTATGTATGATAGTGAACTGTGATTGGTTGTTTTACATATAAAATTTGTTTAGATGGGCCAGAATAAACTTGCAATATTGGAAAGCACTTTCTCGATCTGCTCTAGATTTTATATTTTATTCCACTGGGAAACAAAGTTTTGTTTTGTTAAACAAGTTAACTACATGTTTTGTTTAATTTTCCAAGTACAGTACAGCCGTTCACATATTTCCCACACCAGTCTATTATTATGATAAAATCTTCAGATAAACCCACCCTTAAATGGCAGATTGAAAGAAAACAAACTGTGGTTGATCACTTTACATGTTGGTCAGATGGTCTTAGTTCCTGTCCAAGTAGGTATTTCTTGGATTGAATAAGCTGCAATGTGGACCAGATTGTATTCCATTTAATTAAAGCGCTTGCTAAACAAGACTACTGGATATGTGACTTAACTGCTGACAGCTTAGTAGTGCCTTTTTCACATTTTATGTAGTTCTCTTGTGAATATAGCAGCCGTTCTTCTCTTAAACCCCTCTGAAATCCATTTAAAGCAGGGATCTCCTCCATTTGCTCTGCTCTGCAGGAGTCTGCTACTAGATTGGGCCGTTGTTGGTTTTGCTGTTGCTTTTGGCTCCCAGTGCAGTTACACTGTTTTGCCAGCTGTGTGCCGTCTTTTGTTTTTGCTCCTAGCATCACGTGCTGGAGATTCAAGGAGGTGTTTTCTCAACATGCCAGCAGTTGCTACAATCTGGCTCGCGTCAAGGAAATGAGCCATATTTCAGAAGAAAGACGTTTGATTAGCATCCATTTACTGCGTGTGAAATTCGGGCTAAATGCGTGAAAGTGTAAAATGATATGCTGGTTTTACAGTTACTGTTGAAATCGAGACAAGCTCTGAGTCAGAAACTGGTTTAATATGAGAAAAATATTAAACTGGAGTATCAAAAGAAGTGTATGTGTCCATGAAGATGTCAGAGCTGGAGGTTGTTTGCAGCTCTATATGTAAAATGTTTGATTAGGAAGCGGCTTTTGGACTTTGAACTTCACTGTGATTTGTGTATTGTGCTGGTCTTCATGGAGAGTATTGAGCACATATATTAGCAGACAGCACACTGCCTCTGTAGCTTCAGCTGTTTACACAGTTCACTGTGTGTATATTAAAAGAAACCACAACCTTAGACTGTTACACTCTGCCATTTGTCCTGCTCATGTTAGAACATAGAGCAGCACATCAGAAGACTTGTGGAGGAATAACGAGTTTCCTTTCAATTCCTTTTCTTTTTTTCTGTATTTCTTTCATTTCTTTTTCTTTCTTTCTTTCTTTAATTTATTTTAATTTTATTTATATTTTCCTTCCTGCATTGCTTTCTATCCTTGTTTCCTTTCTTTCATTTCTTTCTATTTTCCCTCTTTTACCTTTTTGTTTTCTTTACTCATTTCCATCTGTAATGATCCGTCCGAGACAGTTGGATCCATTAGCAAGCTTTTAATCAGAGTAGAACAGGCAGAGTCGATCACAGCGAACAGGAACAATAGAGATCAGGCAAATCGCAGTCAAGAATCAGCAATCTGGATCATGCAAATGGGAAAGTGCATCGGCCTTGCCGTTCTTGGAGCCGGGGCGATATGTTATGCGGAAGTTAAATCTAGTGAAAAATAGAGACTATCGGGCCTGACGGGAATTAAGACGTTTGCCTGAGCGTATATCCTCCAGGTTACGATGGTCTGTTAAGACGAGGAATGGTTCTGGGGTACCCTCGAGCCAGTGTCGCCACTCCTCGAGTGCTGCCTTGAGGGCTAGCAGTTCCCGATCTCCGACGTCGTAATTTCGTTCGGCTGTGTTGAGTTTGCGAGAAAAGTATGCACAAGCGTACAGTTTCTGGTTGGAGTCTTGACGTTGAGATAAAATGGCTCCTATTCCACTGTTGGAGGCATCTACTTCAACTACGAATTCTCGAGTGGGGTCAAGATGACGGAGCACAGGTGCTGTTGTGAAGCGACTCTTCAAATCCTCGAATGCTTGTGAGCTCTTTGGGGTCCAGTGGAGGGTAGTCGGGCCCTTTTTGGTCATAGATGTGAGTGGAGCGGAGACCTGGCTGAAATTACGAATGAATCTTCTGTAAAAGATGGCGAAGCCTAGGAAGCGTTGTAGACCTTTTATAGTTCGTGGTTTAGGCCAATTTACAACTGCATCAACCTTGTGTTCATCCATAGTTACTCCGTCTGAACTGATAATGTAGCCAAGGAATGCTACTTTGGTTTCGTGGAACTTTTGGCATATAGTTGGTGTTGAATCAGCCGTTGTAGCACCGACTTGACGTGTTGAACGTGGGAGTTGTAATCCTCAGAATATATTAAGATATCGTCGATGTAGACCATCACATAGCGATGAAGCATATCTCGAAAGACCTCATTGACGAAGGACTGAAAGACCGAAGGGCTATTGGACAGACCAAAGGGCTTGACCAGGTATTCGTAGTGCCCTGTGGTGGTGGAAAAGGCCGTTTTCCACTCGTCCCCCTCGCGGATTCTGATCAAATTATAAGCATTGCGCGGGTCAAGTTTGGTGAAGAATTTGGCTTGACGTAGCTGTTCCAAGGCTGCTGGTACGAGGGGTAACGGATAACGGTACTCGATGGTTATGTCATTAAGACTACGGAAGTCGATACAGGGTCGAAGTCCACCATCTTTCTTCTTGACGAAGAAGAAACCCGCCGAGGCAGGTGAGGTCGAAGGCCATATAAATCCCTTAGCGAGTTCTTCTTTGATATATTGGTTCATGGCCTCAGTCTCTGGTTGAGATAAAGGGAAAATACAACCTCTTGTGGGAGTTGATCCAGGTATCAGTTCGATGGCACAGTCACAGGGTCGGTGTGGTGGTAAGTGAGTGGCCCCCTCCTGACTGAATGCTAGCTGAAGATCGTGGTATTCTTTAGGCAGTTTTTCCAAGAGCTGGTTGGATGTGGATGGTTCCCCTGTGACGTCCTGAGGTCGTAATAGGTGTGTGATGCAGTTATCCTGACAAAATGGGTGATTTGTTTGTCTGTCCAAGAGATGATGGGGTTGTGCTTTTCTAGCCATGGGAGGCCGAGGATGATTGGATGCGTGGGTGAATGAATGATGAAGAGACGGATAGATTCATGATGGATGGAACTGATGTGTAACGTGAGATCCTTGGTGACAGTTTGAATCTTTCCGGATCCGATAGGCCGGCCATCTAGGGCTGCCACCGCCACATGCGACCCACATGAAATAAGAGGGAGATGATGACGTTTAGCAAAGTTCTCATCAACAAAATTACCCGCTGCCCCAGAATCAATGAAGGCTTTGGTATAAAGGCTAATATCCCCGACTTCTATTTTAACCAAGATTTCCAAAGCCTCAGAATTAAATTTCTCACTCACCCGGGGTTGATCATGACGAGAAGGCAGCATGGGGCAGCTGGCCCGGAGATATCCTGACAGGCCGCAGTAGAGGCACAGATGGTTGCAAATTCTTCTTTCTCTTTTTTCTTGTGTTATATGAGTGAGTCCGATTTGCATGGGTTCGGGTTCGGCGGCTGATATTGGTGGTAGAAAGGAGCGTGCTGAGCGTCGTCCGCGGCGAGAGCGGATGAGATTATCAATGCGGATGGTTTAAGTCCATGAATTCCTCAAGCGATTTCCCCTTGTCTCTGCAGGCGAGCTCGGCCTGTAGTTCGTCACAGAGACCGCGGCGGTACATCAGTTTCAGTGGTTCAGATTCCAATCCTGTTTGAGCCGCCAGCGTTCTAAACGTGAGCGTGTAATCTGCAGCGGTGGAAGTGCCTTGTTTTAATGCGAGAAGTTCCTCACCGGGCTCCTTTCCTCCCGTGGAATGCTCAAATACTGCCCGGAACTTATTCAGAAAGCTGGTGTATGATGGAAAAACCATTTGTCGACCCTCCCATGTAGCCGTCGCCCATTCCAGCGCCTTCCCAGTCAACAAAGAACAAACAAAAGCCACTTTTCTATCATCCGTTGTGTAACAGTGGGGCTGTTGATTAATATAGTTAGTGCACTGGAGAAGGAAGCCCTTGCATTTACCTGGTAGACCATCAAACTTCTCAGGAAGTGAAAGGCGAATGTTAATCTGTGGCGCGGCCATGGGGGGGCGGAGCTACCGCGGCCTGGGCTTGATTAGCGGCGGTCGTGGCTGTGAGCGGTTGTACTGATTTCACTAAATCCTCCGTAAGTGACGTCAGCTTTTCAAGTTGGTGCTGATGAGCGGCGAGAACAGAGGCTTGTGTGGATACTTCATGAGCCAGATGATAGACAGCCGCTGGATCCTGTTCTGGCGAAGTTTTCTGTAATGATCCGTCCGAGACAGTTGGATCCATTAGCAAGATTTTGATCACAGCGAACAGGAACAATAGAGATCAGGCAAATCGTAGTCAAGAATCACGCAAAAGGTCAGGGCAGGCGGCAGAGATCGATAACTGGAAGACAAGGCAAAGGTAATACACTATAAGACAATACACAAGATAAACGCTCAGGATTGTAGCTAGGCAAACAAAACTTCACACCAATTCAGTCCAATGTCCCAGCTTAAATAGCCATGATAATGTGAAACACCTGGCGGCGATGAGCCCGCGGTACGTGAGTCTAAAAGGGTCCGGGTAGGAACGTTAAAACTCAGGAGAAGGTTCCCGCTGGTGCCGTTCAGAAAGAGCCACGGAGGCGCGGCTCGTTACACCATCTGTCCTTTCTATCTTTCCTTCATTTCTTAATTTCAGTCCAATGTTTCTTTGTTCCTTCCTTCTTTCCTTTCTTTCGTTGCTTACCTTATGTTCCTTTATTTCCTGTTTCCATTCCTTTCCCTTCCTTTCCATTCCTTTTTAATTTAATCCATTTAATTTCTTTCTCTCTTAATATTTCCTTTTCCTTCCTTCCTTCATTTCTTCCTTTGTTTCTTGCTAGCTTGCTTTCAATCTTTCCTTTATTTCTTAACTTCAGTCTTGTTTCTTCCTTTTTATTCTTTCCATTTATTTCCATTTATTTCCATGTTCCTTTCCTTTCCTTTCCTTTCCTTTCCTTTCCTTTCATTTCTTTGTTTAATCCATTTCATTTATTTCCTTCTTAATGTTACCTTTTCCTTCCTTTCTTCCTTCCTTCATCCCTCCCTCCCTTCCTTCATTCCTTTCTTTCTTTCTTTCTTTCTTTCTTGCTAGCTTGCTTTCAATCTTACCTTTATTTTATATTTTAAGTCGTTTCTTTGTTTGTTTCTTCTTTCCATTTATTTCCATGTTTTTTGTTTCCTTTCTTTCCTTTCTTTCCTTTCCTTTCTTCATTTAATCCATTTCATTTCTTTCTTTCTTAATGTTTCCTTTTTCTTCCATCCTTCCTTCCTTCATACCTTTTTTTTCTTTCTTTCTTGCTTGCTTTCAACCTTTCCTTCATTTCTTAATTTCAGTCTTGTTTCTTTCTTTTGTTCCTTCTTTCCATTTATTTCCTTGTATCTCTCCTCATCTCCTCTCCTCTCCTCATTTCATCCTTTCCTTCCTTCTTTAATTTCTTTCTACTGTTGTTTTTTCTTATTTATTCCCTTCTTTCGCCCTTCCTTTCCTCCTTTTCTATATAAAGTGTACTTGCCCCAGTGCTGTGTTAGAAGGCAACTTTTGAGGCCATCATTCAGGTTAATGTTTCTCAGAGCATTCAACTTAAAAGCTAAACCAAATGGCTCACGTCCGTTTGACTGAGGAGGAGTGAGGAATTAGAAAGCTGACAAGCCACCTCCCTCGTCAAAGCGTCCGGTCGTTTCCATGCCGAGCACATCCCAGAATTCACTTCCTCTCTCTCTTTCACTGCGGTCTCGGTCGGGGACGGGAGGAGAGGAGGGGGATCGTGGGATGACCGGCGGCTGAGACGAGTGTGGGAGCGTCCGTTCTCTGTCTCCGACCTCACAGAGCACTGCACACTGAATATTAAACTTCTCCCTCCATTGTACAAATGACTGTTTAGACTACTGTCAGGGAGATGCCAATTTAAGTTATTTTTATTTGTGTTATGCATTTCATTTTATTCCTTACTGACAGAATTGTTAGATTTTTATTGCCCTTGGCTAGAAGACGTTGTTCAAGGTCAATGCCAAGGAAGTCTTTTAATGGAGCAGAACAGAATAATGTTCTGTTAATTCAGCATCAGCCCTCATCAAAGCTCCGATAGATAAGCGGAGAATCTGCACTGCGATGGCGTTCTTTATCAGGCTGTCTGGATCGGGCTCTCGCGATTGATTCCGGAGAGAACAGAGCATCTCTGTGTCTGTGACCCAGCGGAGCTTGTCCTGCGAGTGACTCTGCTCATATTAATCATTTATGTGGTTCCCAGGTGTCTGGCCTGTTAACTGACTTCCAGTGATCACAGGGGAGAACCCCACTGCTTCCCTCCTCTGCACACTTCCATCCTTCAAAACCTCTCCGCTTCTCTTCTCACCTAATCTCAAGGGCCCACTCATGCCAGCTGAGGGTTTACAGCCTCCTTCTCCCACCCTCTGTCATGCTCTATCTCTTTCCATCCCTGATTTTGGAAAGATTGCTTCAATTAAGCTGACGGTGGGGTTCCTTAAGCCATTAGCCGTGTTGCTGGAAGCCGTGTGCTGTCTATCTCCACTCTGCTCCCTGTAGATTGAGGAAGCCACATGCTGCTGTCTGTACACTGTCTGGTTATTCATGTTGCAAACTCGCTTATTAATCACATGAAAACACCAATGTTGTAGTTGTTTTTTTTTTTTAATTAGGCTGGGTGAGCGTCTGTTCTGCATTTTTTTTTTCTTTTAAATCAGCTCTGGTTTTATTTAGTTATCTTTGCATCTTAGTTCTACTTGAGAAACAATAATGTGGCGATAGTAACATCAGTGATTAAATCAAATGCTTAGAAAACCAGTTCTGAATATGCTGATATTGTACTGTACGATTTATTGGGTTCAATGCATTGAAATATGTTTACTCTCGTTGCTATTTTTAATTGTAGTTGCGGTTAAAGATTACTTTACTTTTCAAATCAAATCAGATTTTTCACTTAATGGTGGTTAAACTGCCACCAAAATTCTGCCGTCTCTATGGACAAAAATGTAATTGAGATATGGGGTCTTCTGACATGAGCCAATAACACTGGAATGCTGGAAAACACTGTGTGTATGACTTTTAAAATCTGAAAAGTTACACTTTGTGAATGGTTACAGAGAAAATCAGAGTCTGTGTCCATCATACATTACACTATTTTCTATGAAATTGGCCAACTCTGACTGCCCGGAATCTGTTAACTGACTCTGACTTTCAGCTGCTAGCATTGACTGGACCAGACTGCAAATTGGGACAAAAATCTGGGCACATACTTTAATCCAGCCCTAAATAAGCACCTAGCAACAACATGGAATACCATAGCAACCACCTACAATAGCAACATTCTAGAACCCACTCGGAACATCAAGACTAGAATACACTACACGATTTTTGCCTCTATTTCCCCCAGATTTACAGTTTGAATAAATCAGTGTTGGTTGCTGAAAGTCAGAGCCATTCTGGAGATTTGAGTTGACCAATTACTGATTTTTTTTTTGTTTAGCTTCAGACTCCATCCAGTCGGAGAATATCACACGTTCTTAATATTTTCAGCTGATTTTAGAACACACATTGTTTGAAATTGCATGAGTTTGTTTTCCGATCAGAATGACTTTAAAATCTGTTAGTGTGTTATCCTCAGTTGTGTAGTGTATGATATCCAGTTTACCTCTATCACTATTTACAAAGTCAGTAAGTGTATGATTTTAAAACTCATGTATTCCAGCCTATAGCAAAATCCTTTGATTGCAATGACAACTTTTCCTTCATATAATCTTAATATTTCATTTTATTTAAGCCTTGCTTTCAGTCTTGGTGCAAGGTAAAAACAGACAGTGACAGATGCAAAAACATCATTTTCTATCCACATTTTTGTAGATGTAAAAATGGGTGCCACCATTTGTAAATTCTATGGGTATAGTTTCTGATTTCATCCACGTCCAGGTATTTTTAGCTGTATAAAACAATTCGTTTTGCTGCTTGATATTAAAAATTGGTGTGTATTATCCTGTTATTTTAATGTATTATCTTAATTGTGAACACACTGGTTTGTAGTGCAAACAGTTTTACCGTTTACTGCACGTTGTTATTCTCCTCATTATTTACCTATAGCGTCTAACGAACCGGAAGCCTGTGGCTGTAATTAAAGGAACTACTCAATGTAATATCCAAGAAATGTCTTATACTCTGATACTCTGACCTCCTCTTTCAATCTGGATATGCCTGTGGTGTGAAACGGGTCTAAGAGTGAGGTTAAAGGCTAACTAGCGTGCGTTGGCTGATAAATTTTCGATTTTCTGGAATGACAGCCAGATGCAGATGCCCAAACGTGTGTCCTTTGTCCTGACTCTGAGGGCAGATGCGAGCGTCCTGGTGGACAGCACCGTGGAGAGCTCTCGCTGACAGAGGAGGCATCTGCTGCGCTTTTCAGTTCCTCGGCTCTCCTTTCAGCCCAGGCGGAACTCGTCACCTCTTCACGTCCTCGCTTTCTTGCCATCCCTCACTCTGAGGAAACAAACAGACAGATGTCTTATTTTCTACCACCTGCAGAGCTCCACCCACCGGGGTCGATCTTCCTGCCGACCCACGTTCATGCCCACAGTCAGCGACACTGGGGCTTTTCAACTTGGCAGGCGAACATCGATCTGCAACGATTTCCTGTCAGCAATGACTGAGAGGGCTGGAGATTGATCACTCGCAATTGTCTAATTGTGTGGCGTGGGATTGCGCGCATGCTTATTTGTGCGTTTCCATCCAAGTGAGTGAATGAAACCAAAGAGAAGGGATTTTATAAAGTGCTTGACAACTGTAGACCTCCCACTCTAAACGCTATGGCTTAGATTCTTCTCATTTGCAATCTGCCAGCAAGGACAATGTGTGTGTCCGGGGGTAGTCCATTGTCTTTCAAATGAAGCTGTCCCCCTTCCAAAACTGGAACAGAAGGTCATGAAAGCTCCCTCCGTCCTATGCTTGAAAAGCTCATTTGTGGGTGGACCTCTTTGTTGACGCAGATTCTGCTGATTGTGATGCAGGTCCAAAATTCGCAGTCCCTTTACGCTGACCTTGTCCTAGACTGCCGTCGTCCGGTATTTGGAGTAATTCATCAACGACTCCTACTCGCCCGTTCTGCTTGCTCATTAATATTAAAAACGATGAACTCATGTGGCGTACGTGCGAGTCTTATCTGAACTAATAACTGGTATTGATTGCGATTCATATGTCGTCAGATTGTAATTCCCTTGTTTAAAGCGATCCTTTTGCGATAACAGCTGCATGGCTGTGTTGGCAATGTACGCTTATTTTCCCCCAGGTTTTGCCCACTCAAAAATCAATCAGGAAAAAAAATAGATTGTTATTTTCACAGTGAGTGGCGGTGTCTGACTGTTTGTTTGGCTCCTTGCTTAACAACTGGCTTCAAATTGACTTCCCAGAGTCAATTTAAGTTGATTTGATCTTAATTCATTCAGGATGTGTGCTGGTGCAGCCCTGGGGCTGTTTTGGGGGGTTAGTATTGATTTTTATTGCTAAAACTTTCAGTTATTTTATTGTTATGGTGTTCAGTGTGAATTTATTACCAGGTTGGATTGGTAAAAATAGGATGAAGGGTATTAAAACAAAAGGCTGGTTGTGGCGAGCTGCATGGAAGAGTGAAGCCCCTTTATGATTACTTCAGCATGGCTTCTCTGGCACTGGATCAGACAACACACAGGACAAATGGGTGAGAAACTATTGTCCACGCTGGTGAGAACAGGCCAGTCACACCAGAACTGCTGCTGTAATTCAGCCAAAAAGATCTTTATTCTGCTGAGTGAATGAAAATGAGGGTTTATGGTTGACTGATGATTTATTTTGCTCATGATGATTCAGATTGGGGGTTATTTCCAATTCAATGTTTTGGTCAGACTTTATTTCTACAAGGTGTTAGCCAGTATTTATTAGTTTTTGTTAACATTAGTTGCACCTGGTCATATTAGTTCATAATTCAGGTCTTTTTATTTTAATAATACATCAGTAAAAACAGCTGAAATTAACAACTGAGATTTAAAAAATCTTTAGTATACTCAAAAAAAAAAAAAAGGTTTAAGCCTTTGATATTTATGCAGTTTAATTAAAATTTCATTCAGGTATATTAAATGTTAAAACAAATACACAACACAATTGATTATTCAATTCTATTTGATGGAATTTTACTATTAATTAAATTGCATAAATCATAAACAAAGGCTTTTAATTATTTCTCAGTGTGGTACTTTTTCGTTTTTAGTTCACTATAAACTTTATTGCAAAGTGTTCCCTTTTGTGTTTTATTTTTTCAGGGTTTTTTTTTTTTTATGCATTTTCAAAAAGAGCCAATCAAACAGACTTGATGTGGCTAAATGTGAACAAAATTGTATGTTTGGTTTTATGCAGGTCATATTTTTTCCCACATACGATTGAACATGTGCACTGACCTATTATAACCAAAAGGGACATTGCAACCGGAAATGTGGTGTGTATTACATTTTTGGTCTACAAAATCGTGACAGTAAAATCTTCTTGATTACATAGTATGTTTGGAAACTTTAAATGGTGTGGAAAGTATTTTTTACTATTCCAACTGAAAGAATAGAATATGTCGAACAAACTGTTAGTCATTGTTTTTAGTAATGTTTTCACTTAACCTTAAAGGGATAGTGCACTCAGAAATGATGATGATTTACTCACCTTCATGTTATTCCAACCTTATTGGACCCCATTGACTTTAACAGTTAAAACATTCTTCAAAATATCTCATTATGTGTTCTGAAGAAACAAGAAAGAGTCATATAGTTTTGGAATGACAGTAAAGTGAGTCAATGATGACAGCATTTTCATTTCTGGGTATATAGACTAAAACTGAAACAAAAAGTCTGGATAGTTACAAAGTTAAAAATCTGACTTCTCCATTTCTACCACAGCTGGGGTGCAAGACTCTTGGGTATTTCATAAGTCCATGTTATCAGCAATCTTCTCTGGAAATAACACAGCCTCAGGCACCTGTGAATGAATTAACATCCATTACATCAGCTCCTCACAATGCCTGTTGACTGTACTGCAGTCATCCCAGTATAAATCATGCCCACTTATACTGTGTGTTCTCAGTGCTTATCCTTGATGTGACTTATCTTAGTAATTGACTACTGCTTAGCATATTAAAGGAATTGTTCATTGAAAAAGAAAGGTTCTGTACTCATTTACGTGCCTTCATTTTATTCCAGTCTTTAGTGGAGCACAAAAGATGTTACACTTAATGAAAAGAGTAAGGATCCATGCTCTTAACTGCCAAAATGATATTTAAAAAAACATCAGAACAACTCAGAATGTGCAAAGAAATCATGTGCTTTTGTTTTTAGTTGAAGGATTCCTTTCACCATATTATTTGCTACATCCCTAAACACAAATAGAAATTTCTTTAGTATTTTTGTATTATTTACCATGGATTTAAATGGAAATTGTAGAAAAATCACAGACAAAAAACGCAGACCTGAACACATATACTAAATGGGCTAAGTCGTGCTACCGCACTAATATTTAGCTCTGACGTCTATCCTATATTTTCCCCTAAAGTCTGTGAGAAAAGCCACTGTGTGTGTGAGAGTGATTTACACAAGGATCTTGCTATTAGACTGCCAAAGGTGAGATTAAGGTGCAATCAAATCTCACTGCTAGTGATGGTTACATTACATAAAGGAACCACAGTATATGCTTTATTTTGGCATTAAGCAATGCAAATAATTGGTTATTTGACATAAAACTGTAAGAAGTGAGACAAGTGTCCTGTGATGTGACTCTCAATTCATTTTTTGTCTTTATTCAGCAATATATTTCTATGTTTTTGTAGAGTATGTATTTTCCTGCATTACCATTAAAAGGTTTTAGGATCAGATTTTTTGTTTGTTATTGAAAAAATAGGCTAATACTTTTAGTCAGCAAGGTTACAGACTTTTACATTATTGCAAAAGATTTCCATTTCAGTTAAGTGCTATTCTTTTATACTTTCATCATTTTTGAAGGATCATGTGACGAAGACTGGAGCAATAATGCTGAAAATTCGACATTGCTAGACAGGAATAAATTACATTTCAATATATATTCAAATAGACAGTATTTGTTTTAAATTGTAAAATTATTTCACAATTTTTACTGTAATTTTGGTTAAAAAAAAATAAAAAATGCAGCCTTGGTGAGCATAAGAAACCCCTCCAAACTTTGGTAGAGTAAAACAGTAAGAATCTCATATCATGCAATATTTCCATGTTGTTCCGTATGTTAGTTTATTTATTATTAGTTTGTCGTTTTATTTTTTACTCCACTTTTTGTAACTTCTGTTCGTAATCAATGCGTTTTAATTTACATACTTATAAAAAATATGCAGGGATTGGTTTTCTTATTAAGCTACACATTTAATTTAAAGGTGCTTGTCATTTTCAGTGGGTGTAAACTCGGGTAATAAAATTAGTTTTTTTTAGGCCCTGTTTTAGTGTGAGCTGATAGACTCCCTGACTGGAGCACATGTCCATGTAGACTTCTCTCGTCGCTGGACCATGGGGTGTCGTCAAGACAACCTCACGCTACAAAGAGCCTTCACAGGCCCATTCAGAGGCACGAGAGAGAGGGGCTTTTGTGCTGGACTTGTGGGTGGGAAGTAATATATTCATTTAGTGTGCAAACAGACGAATAAGCAGGCTAACTCGGCTCTGTTCTCTATCACATTTCATATCTGTGAGTCGCAAACAGAGGTCCCATTTGTCAGCAAGATGAATTAAGGCAAGATGGTCATACAGATTACATATGGACACAGACACACACACTCACACAAACCCATGAACTCATGTCACAATGAAGCCGACAGCTGAGAGATTAATTACTCTCAAACCGAACTTATGCACAGAGACTAGAAGCTATTCGTAAACTGAAAAAACAAACACTGTTGTGCTATGAAGCAATATCATTCTGTCTTTTTGGGCATCCTGACCAGCCACAGATATGAGTTTGAGACAGTACTATCTTTCTTTTTTGTCTAATGGCAGATGGAGGAAGTTTCCTGGAAACTTTTTGATACATATATATTATTTTACTTACAGTCATGTCACATTTTATTATAAACCCAAAATACAACTTGAGAGCATGCTTTAAAGCTCCACCATGAAAAATGTTACTTGTATGTACATTTGTTTACATATGTAAGTATACAAACCATGCCGCGCCAAAGCTGTATGCATTACAAACATTGGACCCCATTGACTTCCATTATATGAACAAAAACACATTTGTCAAAATATCTTCTTCAGTAGTCCTCCAAATAAAGAAATATTACAAACCTGTCAGAACACAAATAAAGATATTTTTAATGAAATCCTGCATATATGGCAATGCAACTGACACATTCAAGACCCAGAAAGTTAGTCAGGACATTGTTAAAATAGTCCATGTGACATCAGTGGTTCAACAGTAATTTTAGGAAGCAACAAGAATACTTTTTGTATGCAAAGAAAACATGAATAGCTTCAGAACATTACAGCTGGACCACTGATGTCAGGTGGACATTTTTAGGTGGACTACTAAAATGTAATACATATTAAATAAAATGATAATTAAAAAGGTAGTAAATACTGTGACCAACAGGGCACTCAGTATTCTGGGTAGTTTGAAAAATGCGAAATATTGGCCGATATATCGGCCTTGGCAATATATCGGTCGACCACTACTGTCTATGCAGGGTCAGAAAGCTCTCAAATAACATCAGATATAGGGAGAGTAATAAATAAAAAATTTTATTACAGTTTCTATTAATATTAGAAACTCTACAGAATTGTGTTCTATAGGAACACAAAAACAAAAAAACAAGTTTAATAGATTATTGGTTGCCTTTTAAAGTGTTTATCCATGTTGATGGGAATGGCTTTAACTGTATATGGATGGCCAATATTACGCTGAGGCCTTTGGCTCCTGTTCAGCTGCTATAATCAGTGAGCCATTTGTGATGCTCTCCTGCAGGAATGTGATTTCATATGAGCAGCCGACATAATTCGGGGAAGTGTGAATGTGAAGGCAGGGTGATATCAGCTGGTTCTTTCATCACACTGCTGCTCAATACAGCTACTACAAGCTGATGTGCACAGTCACTGATACAGGACATGCCCCTGACTCATACAGTACAGCACTGCCTTGTCTAGACCGCAGTCAAAATGCAACTAAGCTCAATGTTTAAAACAAATATTTATCTTACAGTACTATATGCTATACTATAATACTAAGTAAATAATAGTGATTAAATCTCTAATCTCTCTCTCTAGAAATATAATTACATTTACACAAAATATTTTGTATTTAATTAAAATATTAAGTATAAAATGTTTCTTTAATAATTCATATTACGCATTTATGTATATAAATAGTTAATTAGTATTATTATATAAATAAATAATTGTGTAATTCTTAAATAATTTATATAAACACAATATATGCATTTAATAATTGTAGAAATAGTGATTTGTGAGATTTTCAGAGGGTAGTAATGTAGTAATTATCATGTAATTAATGCAAATTATTACATTATTTAAATTGCAATTGAATTTAAATGATCACACCCTTGTAATACATAAATACAATATAATTAATAAAATATGAATTATTAATTATTCAATGTTTATTTTATGTGTATTTTTTAATTATGTATATAAATAGTTATTTGGTTTAATTAATTAGTAAAAACATGTTTTATTGATTAATATTTATTAATTAATTAATTTAATATTATTTAATATTTAATTATTTAATATTATTTGTTTATTATGGAAAAAATTAATTGTAAGTTTATCAGTGAGTATTAAAGTTTATTATATTTAGTATTTTTCTATTATTAATAAATAAATAAAAATATTAAATACAGAAATAATATTTCTTTCTTATCATTATATAATCACATAATAATTACTGTATGTTCTTTACACAAAGCTATTGACTGTTATGGTAAGCTATTGGAAACAAGCTACTGTTCTTAAGAAAAAAAATAATTTGATATGACATAATAGTGAGTAAACAATAAGCAAATTCCATTTGTGGATGAACCATAACGTAATATTCAAATATCCTCGAAGGCATGTTAGGAAACGGTGACTTGATTCTCATGACCCTTCCTTGACCTCAGCTTGACACCATCCTACGACGCCCAATTGAGTCCCTGTCAAATCTGGGTCACTCAGACACTCTTTCCTTGTTCCATCACTGCACGATTCATCGAAGCAGCACGCAGAAAGCATCTGGAGGTTGCTATAAGGCCTCAGAGTGTGTTGAATAATTGAAAAGGCCCCAAACCTCAAGCCCGCCTCAGGACTTCCCCCGATCAACACGCGTCCTGCAGCCACGTGAGCCCTCTTTTCATCTCAATGTAGGATAGGCCTCCAAAAGTGGCTGTTCACCCTCAGCTGCAGGTGTGCGGCTCCAACCAACCCACTTTTGTTTTTTACTATTTAGCTGAAGCTGTGGGGTTTCTTTTCTGGTCAGTCAGGCAAGACAAAGGCTAGGAATATCACCGCTCTGAAAAACGTTATGATGGGAAAACCCATGAAAGATTCATGATACGCAACCATATTCGGAAGCTGCTGGGGGCCTTTAAATGCTCCTCAAACAAAGTGACTTGCATTGTATTGAAGTGATGTTTAACATGTGCCTTGTTATATGTGATTTATCAGTTCTGAACTCTGTCTGACATCTGATACGCCAGTCCGCCATGTCTCACCAAATCCTCAAATGCAGTCGGTTTAATTGTAATCACATATAATTTCAGTAATTAAACTTGGCAGATGTCTTTTTTTCCTCATTCTCAATCATTGATTCTGCTTCCTTCCTTTCTTGATCGGCATCCAGTTGTTTTTTTGGTGGTCTGCTTGGCAGCTGCTGTCAGATACTATTGTGGCACTGCCCAGAAGTCAGTGCTTTGCCACATAAACCAGGATTGAGATCAGCAGTTGTGCTTCTGCATTATTGATCACTTGAGAAGGACCTGATCAGAAAGACTGAATGCAGTTTGCATCTGCTGGCACAAAATGTGTGGACTGCACTGACAATGGCAGGATTAGGGCAACTACTGAAATAAAATATAGAATTGAAATCAAATTTAAATGAAAAACAGAAGTTTAAAAATGTAAATTAGATGAAGAACCTGAACTAAAGGAATTACTAACTAAAATTACTTACTGGAAAACATCCAACCACAATAGTAATATTTTTTAATTGGAACAAAAGCTGATTAAATTGACAAAAAACACATAACAATTACTGAAAATTAAACTAAAAATGTACAAATATTATAAATTAGATTATAAATTGATTATAATCCAATATTAAAAAACAAAAAACTAAATATTGATATATTGTGTATAAATAATAGTTAAATATCACTGATTTAAAATGAGAAATGTTAGAAATGTTGCATTGGGAACTACTGTAGCTGAAACAAAAGTAGTTATGTTGAAAAAAAAAAACTTTGAACTACACAAACCAAAATAAGTTGAAATACTAAATAAGTAGAAGCACTAAAATTACTAACTGGAAATACAATCTTTAACCAAGCCAAAACTAAAGCTGAAATAAAAATAAACATGTAGTAATATAGTAAACATATAGTAAAAACAAAAACCTAATACAAAAGAGCACATAACAAAATCACAAAAAAATGATCAAAATTTTTTACAATTTAGAATGTAATTAAATATTAAAATAAGTTAACTAACTGTTTAATAAACTATTTAAATTATGCTAAATACACTGGCCTATAAAATTATAAGTGTTGCCTTGGAAACTAGCTGAAATAAAACTTGAAGTATGAAGTACTAAAATCAACACTAAAATAAAAATAAAGCTAAATAGATAAAACTGGCAAAAGCATTTAACAAAATTACTAAAAATAATATCTAAAATAAAAACTATAACATTTTAAAAAAACAATAATAATTCTAAATTATTAATAAATAGTATATAAATTATACACTGGGCTATAAGGGTTGAGGAGCTACTTCGAAACTGTTACAATATACTTAAAACTAAGGATTCAGTATAAACTTAAGTAGCTGAATTGCAGTCAAACACTTTTTGGAAAAAGTAGCTAAATAATAGCTTGTTTAATGTTTACTGTGATTTGAAACACACGACTCCTAATTTAGCCTACTATGCGTTTAGCATGCTATACAACTCTTGATATGAATTATATGTTAACATTTATCTCTCATGTGGTTCTTATGCAGCAGTTGCCTTCTGTAATGTGATGTGGCATTTTCTTAGGGTATGATAGAGTTTCTGTGCTGGTTTCTGTCAGTACACTGGCACATTGAGCCACAAATACTGAGTCACTCACATTGATTTGTATGCCAAGTATAATTGTGGTACAGGCGAGGTTGTGAAAAGAGACTTAGAGAAACCACAGCATGACAGCGACGGCACAGACAGATACAGTGAGCGTGCTGAGAAACATAGACTTGGCTGTGCTTGTTTGGTAGTGTCTCCACCCAATCTGCAACTGTGACATAAGTGCTTTTAGGATGGGGATATTTATAGTGCCGAGGGTCCAGCTGTCATGGGAAGTTTGTCTGCCTGAAGGAAATGGGACACTGTCAGAACTCTGGAATTGAGGGATTATTTGTTTTTATGGCTGATACTAACAGACAGGTTGCTGGGAAATCCTGACGTTTTTACAGAAAAAATACCCGCGACTTTAAACTCAAATACCACCTTATGAAGTGGACACATATATTATGTAAACAAAAAAATGTTGTGGTTTTTTTTATGCGATTAATCATTTGACAGCACTCATTTTAACTAATACATACATGTGGGAAAGTGTTTCAGAGTGAAGTGTGGCACTGCGTTCATTTGCACATGAGCAGCACATGATCTGGTGCTTTCAGCATCTCATAAACAGCAATAAATATTACTATTGTAATTTTACAGTTGTTGTTGCTACTGTTATTATTATATATTTTTATATTTATAGGGAAATATTACAATAGTATTTCTTTTTTCTAGTTTAATTTAGAAATACTATTATATGAATAATACAGAGCCCTGCACATGACATTCAAGAAAAAATAATGCACAATTAATATTTAGTTCCCTCAATTTGCTAAATCGTACACTCCCTCAATTTGCATTATGCACAATGTTGGTCATTTTAGATCATATGTTTTTTTCCTGTCTAGTAGGACATTTCTTAGCTTGAGAAAGCTGCAAATGTGGACTGACATTAGTGATAAAGTCTGTCTACTCTGAAGACTCTGAAAGGTCAACAATAGCGTCTGGAATGCGGGGCATGCCGTGATGCCCCTCTATGTTCAAGAGCTCTATTAATAACATGAACATCTCACTGTTTCACCCTCTCACTTGCCCTCATTTCTCTTTCAATTCTCACGCCTTCGTGGAAAAATCTGAAATACAACCCGAGGATTGTTCGCAACACCCATTCACCATATTTTACAGACAAATCTCCTTTCGTGGAGAGGCTAACGACATCGGTTTGATATCTGAAAAGACGTCTCATATGCTGTGAATTATGTGTCAGTCCTCCTGAATGGCCACATTGTCCCCAGAGATGGATAAATAGCTTTCTTAATCATCCAGAGTGGCAACTTTTCATGTTCATTGTCATGCCCAATGAGGCGTGACAGCGTAACATTCTGTTAGAGGCCATAAAAATGTGGGGTCACTGCCAACCCCTCCCAGAGAGACAGAGGGGTCAGTCTCCTGTGTGAGCCGTGCCTCACGGGCCTGACATTACCCCTCCGGTCCCGGCATCTATCTGTGCTCCTGGGAACGCTTCCAAACAATACACTCCCTTCAGCCCGGGGACGATTTGGAGGGGCCGGCTCAGAGTTTTATCCTTTAATACAGGGTGAAGTGCTTGTCATTCTTGTGTGGAATCCTTGCTCTCTCACTCTTTCGCTTTCTCCTTCCCCCTCTTTCTCTGTGACTGGTCTGTGAAGAGGAGACTCTGCATTGTGTTGGCCTTAACTGTCATTGGTGTTAAATCAACAGCACCTGCATGTCTATTCTAGTGAAGATTTAAAAGCAGTCGGCCTAACGAGCCTCTATTATTCAGGTTGCTGTTCGCTAACTGTGGAGGTTGAGCTCTTTTTAAGACCTTTTGTCTGTGCTGCTTTTCAGGGTGCAACTTAATGTTGAGGGGTGTTTTTAAATGCTCAACAGGACCTCTTGGAACACACCTCTAAAATCTGGTAATGGGTCAGCTTGGGGCACTTTTATTTGTTTGGTTTGGTTAATAGCAGTTCTATTGGGGTTAAGTCGTCCTGTGTTGAGTTGGATGAAATTTAGTGAATTAATTAGATGTCAATGTGTCTTTATTAGAGCCCTGTGATTTCCGTGATGTGGAAAAAGCAGAGGGAATTGTGGAATCCAGTTATAAAAATGGAATTTATTGTATAACGCTGCCGCCTTAATGTATGAGTGCATGAATATAGTCTCAAGAACTTTACTGAGAGTCACTTCATGAGCGTTTTACTATTTCTTTTGAGCAAATCTACCATTGTATCATATACAAACAGAAACTGAAAGGCCCTCACATCAACCTGTCAAAATAAAGGTTTTACTTTTAATAAGTTGCTGTTAAAAGATTCATGATTTCAATTAGGCATGCTTTTTGCTTTGTATTTTTAATTTAATTATTAAAAAATGGAATCAAAAAAAAAATAAAAAAATTAAAATGGAAAAAATGGAATTTGAAGGAAAAATAAATAAATAAATAAAAATATAAATATAAAATTTTACACTTAGTGAAATGCTTTCTACAAATTACGTTTTAAATGCTGTTTCAAATTAGGCACGTTCATATGAGCTGACTCAGGTTGTGTCAGTGAGTAAGGAACATTCTACATAAGGGTGGTCTCTGGGTAGCCACCATGCTGTGATCACATGACCAGCTGAATACTTTTCACTTCTCATGACTCATGAGTGCCCTTATTTTTTAGTAAATCAAAACATACAGCGTTACCCGTAGTCTGATTACTAAACTAGTAACTCTTATGATCCGCTTCTTTTCAGCCATTTCTTTTCAGTAAATACATGCAAATACAGGCTGTCACTTAAAAGAGCCTGCTCGTAAACTATAGTCTGTTGCTCAGGAATCAGACTTGCCAAGAGAATAACACTTATGAGCTGGTTCGTTTTATTGAATGCAAAACATCAATGGAATCAGTGGTCCAGTCACTAAAAATGTGGAGTTAAACAAATCACTCATTATGAGCCATTCCTTTTTAGTGAACAAAAACATACAGAATGGCTAAAATAACCTATGATCCTACTGGTCAGCAATTAGACTTAAAGGGGTAGTTCACCTGTCATTAATTATTCACCCTCGTGTCAGTTCGAACCCGTAAGACCTTCATTCATCTTCAGAACACAAATTAAGATATTTTTTGTGAAATCTGAGAGCTTTGTGACTCTGCAACAAATGGCGCTTTTCCACTGCATAGTACGGCACGGTACGGTTCAGTACAGCTCACTTTTGGGGGGTTTTCCACTGGGAACAGTACCTGG
>JAUMHE010000080.1:5940172-5969720 GCA_032359235.1 Enteromius mattozi
CAACTTTTCAAAATTTTGATTTGAGGGGGCAAGACATTTATTTGAGGGGGCGCTGCCCCCTCTTGCCCCTGCGTAGAACCGGCCTCGGGGCTGAAAAAGGAATTTAGAAAAGATTCAGCTGGGAGAACATCTAGCAACTCATCAAGTTAATTGACACCAGGTCTGTAACATGATTAGCTATAAAAGGGATGTCTTAGGCAAAGGCTGTATCCGAAATCGCCCGCTATAGACGGTTTCAATAGCAACAACATAAACAAACGTTACTGCGCACGCGTGCTTTTGCGGCCCTAACTTAACTTCTGGTAGACATCCCAATAGAATCAATACCAACAGTCTTTCTGGAGTAGATTATTTTTTGGATAACAAGTATAATATGTTCGCTGCGTAAATCAGACAGATTTATTAAAAATGCTAATTCATTCTCTGCCAGCAGGAGGTGCTTTAAGCTCCAGAAACGAGAGGTTTCCCCGGTAGTGGCTGTAGATAAAGCAGCTCTGAGCTTACAAACGCTGCCTTATGCTGAGTTCAGACTGCACGATTTTCAAAGTATAGTTCACACTGCATGACTATCTGGGGTATCATTCAGTCCCTGCTGTGTCCACACTGCATGATAGATTGGTGACAGAATTTCACACTGCACTACTTTACAATAGGAGTCGGTGACAACTTTGTCGCAAATTGGGTAGAAAAAAATAACCCAGCATTGTAACTTTAAGGATTTGACATCCTCCATAATGCTCAGAATACCTATTTAAGGAGAGAGATGGGTCTACGTTCCAGTCACACTGACATAAACTACCATTCAAAAGATTGGGGTAAGCAAGATTTTTACTTTTTTTTGTTTGTTTTTGTTAGAAATAAATACTTTTATAAGAATACGCTGATCAAAGTATAGATAAGATACAAAACAGTTTAGAGTCTGATAATGCTTTGAATTATTCAGCACTCATTTTGAGTCAAACTCGACAGATTCAGTGATTCGTGAACTTGCTTCAAGTGCTTTAAGTGATATTGAGTTAATGAGTGCTGCTATTGGAACAGTCAAATGAATCATAGAATGTGATCTGTGACAGAAATTTATTCAAAATCTCTATTAGGTCTCGTAACAGTTAAAACATGGAGACCAAACAGACAGAATTGACCTTGAGTTTTGTAATCTTTGATCACACACATGCAGGGGAGGAACCCCAGTGCACTGTACTCACCAATCGCAATCCAGCATGATTTTTATTAGCAGAACAACAAAATTGCCAGCAGGAAAATGTATATAAATGTTATAAACATCGGAAAATGTACCTCCAAGGACTCCCACGCATAAATACAAATGCAAAATGGTGGTGCCAAAGGATGCCGTTACCATAGCAACCCCAACCATTAGCCCACCAACTATCACCACTGGGCGGCTTCCATAGCGGTTCACCAAAATACTGCTCACAGGTCCTGTAAGGTGAGATAGAAAGATGATGCAATGCAATGAATCCAAAAATAATACCAAAACCTTGACTTGTGAATCTAACCTTGGTTTGCATGTGACTATGCAAAATTAGCCTAAAAAGGTCACAGCTCTGGCTCACTGTGCAACCATGGCCACAAAGTAATCTTTGATTTGGGCTCCCCCTGTTATTTGGTTACTTTTAAGCACACATTGAATGATCGTGGGAGTACCTGGAATGCCAAGCAATGGCGCAGCTTTCCTAAATTGACGTACATATTATCAGGCAGAACTGAGTAATATGCTTTCTAACCTCCTGCATACATGGTAGCCAGCATGATGGAGGAGACCCAGGCTATCTCACTGTAGGAGATGGAAAAGTACTCCTGGATTTCCTTGAAGTAGATGGTAAGGGATTTGGGGAAAGCGTAAGAGAAGCCGATGGAGATGAAAGATCCAAACACCACGGCCCAGCCCCAGCCTCCGTCTGGAGGGGTGTAGCCCAGGTTTGTGGTAGCTGGTGGAGGCATGTTTGCTTTAGTTCCTCACTAAAATAAAAACAAAGTATAAACTCATTAGTATTTTTCATTAAAAGAACAGAACACTTCAGAAATCCTTCTGAAACTTTCTAGTTAATTTGATAAGTCTTTGTAGGCCTGCACACTTATTTGCTGTTATCTACATTTCTACTAACTGAAAACTTTCTAGGAAAACTATATAAATGTTGGCAAATTATAAGAGACAGGATAAGTGAGCTTACCTTTTTTTTTGTCTTACATTAGTTGAGAGACAGCCGGCAAAGCTTTGGCTACATGTTCTTCATGTCCTGTTATCTCTTTTTTTATTCTTCTTATCAGGTCTCTTTTTTTGTAGTGCTCCATATCACGTGAAATGCCATGCCCTTTTTTAAGAGAGAGAGAGAGAGTGACAGAGAAAGTGTGGTTATATTTCTAAAACTATATTTTTAACTATATATATATATATATATATATATTACTATACATAATACATTTATAAATATATAAGTGGCATTTTATTTACACAGTCACACACAAATTAAACTAAATTTAAAAATAAATAAATAATATAAAATTATTAAATTGTATTGCAATAGTAGGATTTGCAGACCAGTTTCAAAATCATTTTTATACATTTATAGTATTAATAATTTTAATAATAATTAGAATATTTTATGTGCTGTTTTCCTTTTTATTAGTTTTTCTTTATTTGTTTTTGTAATTAGTTGGCAATACAACAATTATAATTTTCTATTTTTTTGTTTTGTTTTCCATATATTTATATTTCATTTCATTATATATATATATATATATATATATGGCTAAAATTATTTTATTTGAGTTTTAATTTTAGTAATTCCACTAATTTAACTTAAATTTATTGATGTCATTCAGCTGCCAAAGCAACATTTATTTATATTTTTTAGTTTAGGCTACCTTCAACACTCAACTGATTGCTTTATTTTATTTCAGCTTTTTTTTGTTTGTTTTTTTTAATGCCAAAAAAAGTTTTATTTAACAACAGCATTGCAGACAGATTTTCTCTTGATAGGCTTTCGCTTACAGCATGTATGAGAATTCATCGTTGTGGTGTTTCATGTCTAGGCTAATCCTAATGATTGTCAGACGGAAGTCTATTCCCTGTCTCTCCAGTAGATGTCAGTGTTGTGTTAATGTCGCAGAGCAGGCGGCGCTGTTTGCGGCCTAGTGGAAGCGTTTGCTATAAAGGCCTAAACACATTCCTACTAATATAACTTACACAGAGGCGCATTAAAATGTAACAGTGTCTTTATGGAGTTCGGAGACTTTTACTTTAGCAGCACCAACATTGCTATGAATCTGTCTAGCTCTTCTACTTTGTGAATATAGTTGGATATATTTTTCATGATAAGTGCTTTTTCTTAAAAAACAGTTTTTATGAAAAATAATCAATAGTTTTTTAGTGCTTCAGGTTTTGGTTTAAATAATCTGTTTTGTAATTTCACTCATTATGTAACGTCCAAGTGTATTTAACTTAGATTCGGACCGATTACTGACATAAAAGTGACACGGTACATAGATTTTTCTTGTTTTAGGTGGAATATTACATCTGCTTTACATATTGCTCGAGAATATGTCGCAGCTCAAGCACAGGAAGTCATGGTGGCTGCACTATTTTTGCTCAGGGCTCATTTTCACTAAAGGAGTGTCTCCTATTTCTCAACCGGCTCCTGTGGGGGGAGGGATTAAACAAAGGCCTATGGCTCCACACGGACTCGAGACAAACAAAAGAGCTTTGATGCCAAATCCCACCAAATTTCCACCACATTCACGGCCGAGCAGCGTTCAGCTGCCATTTCGCAGCTTCTCTGCGCAAAGCGAGCTGGTTTTTTGAGCAAGTGAGGCCTAGTTCTCTCTCTCCCTCTCCTCTGTGCTCTTTCCCGCACTCACTGCTGATCCTGCCAGTGCCGAACAAAGATAATTACTCAGGAAGCGCTTCGGCCAATCAGACGAGGCCTTACATCCTGCTAGTGGGAGGGCAGCCAGTCACGGCCCTGCTCTGATCAGACAGGCCTGAGCTCTGAGTGTGGAGAGGAGAGCCCTCCCTTGTCTAAAGGCTGAGGCTGTCCTCCATGTTTTATAAGTATTGACATTACACTGTTTCAGCCATGCATCCACAGAGGTAAGCCTGATGTTTTCTTACGTCTGTCCTCTCTCGTCATTGTACTGTTTTCATCCACTGCTAACACTGTGAATTGCAGATTTGATTCTCCAGTGACTGGGGAGGCCTAGCAAAGGCCTGTGTCTCAGAAAAACAGGGCAGAGGAGGAAGGAGGTGGGGGAGAGGGCCAGAGAAGGGGGTGTCAGGCTCTCTCCCTCTCCCTCTCCTGAGCTTTGGCCCGTGTGCTGCTCGGTCACATGGTTTACACGGCCGACGAAGTCAGCTATCACTCATTGCTGTGCTGACAAACAGCTCAGTGACAGTCATTTCTGGATATGTAGGGCCCTCTGTTGATCTGCCCCACGTAGGGGGTGGAGGATCAGGGGGGTGGGGTGCTTGGGTGATGTACTTTTTGTAAGCTGATTGCCTGTCCCATTGTCTGTCACAAGCCACGCCATAGAAAATGGAGGCATCTGTTAGGGCCTTATTAGAGAGCCGAGAGCCCCAGCTGTGGTCATTTTACACAGGGGCAGGATGGGCAATTCAGAACGTGAGCTACCAATGAGGGGCGGAGAGATGAACGTGAAACATTTTTTATATTTAGAGTCCATTTTTCAGTGAGAGCCGTGTTTGTTTTATATTTTCAGGTTATGTTTTTAGCTTCGTTTGATGACATTCTAGTCTTCATTTAGTCGGTGGTAAAGCTGTTTTTTGTGCTGTTTTCTGAATACATTATTCAGAGAACAATTGGTCTGTTTGGATATTTGCGTTTTTGTTAGTATTTTTACTGTCTGCCATATTTTAAGTGCAAGTATGAGTTTAAAAATAGTCTGAGACAACCTTTTTTTATATGCATATACAGCTTTTTCAAGCATTTGTTATTTTTGGATAAGGATTTTATCAGATTTATACAAATCATGCAAGAACTTTATACTAAGAAAACATGGAAATAATATTTCCTTAAGCCAGAATTAGCATGCATAACTCCATGAAATGCCCGCAGACAGCCACATGGCAAAAAGCCATCGAGTTCATCAGAATTATGATCGACTTTCATTTTCTTTATGAGCAGATGGTTTTGCAAAGTTAGCATTTTTTCCCACAAAAATATTATTATAATATAAATGTAAAATGTTGATATTTTTTTTGTTTGTTTTACTTAAAATGCAGAAACAAAACCGATTCTTGTCCTAGATCTGCCTATGGTGTAAAACACCACTTTTAAGAAGACGATTTGGATGATATTTGCATATTATTCATCTCCTTTACGTTTCTTCAGAGATTTATGTTGAAGTTAACAATAAAATAGCACTGGCACACACACACAGCTGCTCCCAAAGACAAAACAAGCGAGCGCAAATCACGCGGGACCAAAACCCTCCTAACTCATTCCCAAAGGATCATTGGCCTTTCTAATGATATTTATGGCTGCGTTTCAAAAAACCCCATCCAATACGTATCACATTTCACCTGTTTATCAACAACAAATGGCTAGCGAGTTAGTTGTTGTAATTATGAACAATTAATTTAATTGCAGTCACAATACAGTCGACTAGATCTTTATATATTGCTAGCCTAACTACTCTTTATGGGAAAATGACTGGAGGGTTTCACGTTGGTACAGCAGAGCTCAAGTTTTGTGTGTTCCCAGGGAGATTACGCCACTGCGATTGGGATTCTTGTCAAGGAAACAACATTATAAAGGATTGTGGTGATTGGCTTCGTGCCATTCAGAGGAAATGACCGGCAGTGGTCTGACAAGGCTGTTTTGCCTGTGTTATATCAGCAAAGAGCAACAGAAGAAGTCGAATTGTATCGACATCGACGTCTGTGACAGGAAACAACTGCGTGCTTGTAAAGTCACCGCTTGCCCTTGAAATGATTCACAAAGTCACCGTGAACCCCAACGCTGCTCTTTTTGCCAGATTGCAATCTAGGTTTGCAAAACATTTTGCTTGCGTGTTGATACTCAAGTGCATTGCCGCTTCACTTGTTTTTCTCAGTCGTGGCTCTTGAGACTGACCTATATGCATGGGTTTCTCTCGTTCTCCCTGTTTACTGTAAGCTCCTGTGCCATGGACGTGCCAGAGCCCGCGTCTCTGGCCTAGAGGGAGGGGGGAAGGGGAGCTCGAGCAGAGCGGTGGGGGAAGGGAGGCACTCTCATTTCCTGCGAAGAGAGAAAAAAAGACCTCGGCTCACTCTCTGACCAGTTATCTCCACATTCACAGCTGCCTTTCTCTTTATTTGGTCTGTTTGCGAGGACCTCTGATTGTCTCTCTGCTCAGATCGTTCTGGAAGACCCGGGTTTGGAGGCCGGTTTGCTTGCAGAGCCGTGGTTTTCTTTCTCTTCATTGGATCAGCTTCAGGACTTCCTGTTTCTTTGATTTCAGTGTAGAGATCTGGATCTTCAGCCACGCAGTTGGCTTGACATTATTTGACCTTTCTGAAGCGAGCAGGAACAGAGAGGCCTGGTGGATGGGAGTTTTTTTGACGTGACGTGGCCATAATGTGACATAACATCCATGCGGCTCCTTTCGGCCTCGCATTAAAGTCAAAAATGGAGGCCCTGTGCTACATGCTTAGATGTGCATTTCCCACCTCAGACATTGCATGTCTTATTTAGGATATTCTTTATTCTCCAGACTAATGCCACTGTTGTCGTTTCTGATACACTGTTTATGATTTTTACGAACAACCTGGAATATTTTCTTGGAAGAAAGGTGAGTTTTATTCGTCGCTGCAGAGGACTATGTGCCATTTTGGATTAATTTGATGAATTTTCCCATTTACAGTGCTCTTGGAGGAGATCTCTGAATATCTAAACAGTGAAAGTACATGGATTTTTTTCCTACGGTGTCAAGCTGTGGGCCCTATCAATGAGAATTAGTGAAAGACTTAGGCCTCATTGTGGCCTGATGATCAATCCTCTAAATCGTGCTCGTCGTTTTCAGCACTAGTTCTAATCCTGGCCTCATGTAATGGAGAACCGTTGCCAGCTTCTAATCTTTTCTGGTCTTTTCTTCTCTACAAAGACCGGGATCAAGGCCTTGTCGTTGTAGGATTGTGTTTGTGCCGTTGACCTTGTACCGCCTCTTCTCTTTCACCTGTCATTTACGAGCTTCTTTTTGGTACCCGTCATTTCCGTCCTACTCTTGCGGTTGAGAAGGTTTTTGTTGATTGATTGACCGTGGTGGGTTTCCCCTGTATGTGGTGAATAAGGCCTTATTGTGGTCAATATTCGTGTGGTTGAGTGTTAAGTAGCCCTAACTGTTGTTTAAAGCTTATTAGTTTTCTTTTAATTAACTGTTCTTGGTTGTTAAATGTTTCTGATTAGATTACATTATCACTAAATGTATTGCATGTATTTTGTTAACATATTAATGTTAAATAGTAACACTACAAGATCAGAAGTTCCATTTAGAAAGATAGATCTTTATTTGCAACTGTCAGGCCACATTCAAGATGCGTAAACAGAACAAATTTTTATAGAAAAATCACGTAAGACTCAAAGCGATTTGCGCAAATCAGTCCTGGGTAGTCTCATCCAAAGGATTCACACTGGCTAGTAGTACTTCACAAAACTGTTTGATATATTTATTGCAAAATACGTGGTGTTGCGCAAATAGTGTAACACATACTAAATAAAAAAGCGACGCAATGTAAAAATTTTAGTCAGCGCAGATTAAATTTTCATCTGTCCAATGAGATTTCATCGTTATAGGTAGGGCTACTCAGTACAACGTGACAAATAAAAATAAGATGTCGCTTGTTTCAGTGGTGGCTGGTTAAATGGCATTTACACTGACAATTATTAAATCATTCGAGTTCTTCTGAGTGGTTGTTGTTGTTTTCTTTTTATTCTGCAGCAGTATTAAAATATATTATGTGGCGAATCATTCCTATTGGTAGTTTGTTTATTTGCGTACATTTCACTAGAAATTGCCGGTTCGCTGAAAATAATTGCATCTTTTAAAGTAACAACTTAACCTTTTACGATGTTTACTCGTTTTTTTGCAGAAAACTCACTTTAGCACTTTAGTGATTCGTTTAGTGACACTAGTATAGGTCTTTTTTAGGCCTATTTTTTTTTCTGAGCAAATAACACAAATGGATCAATGTGAAATTTTTTTTGTTTTGTTTTTTCACATTGTGTGAAGGGTTTCAAAATAGCACAATGCTTTGTTTTAACTTCTTGTTGTTAAAATTCCTTACAAGTGAAGTCATCATTTCATTCAGTTTTGCTAAATTATATTATGCAAAGCCTACTACTAATGTCAGCTTGGCAGCCTAATGTACATTTTATGGTCTATAGGCCACAATTTGAATGTATCTGTGTCAGTAGCAGATGATATTTTAGTACCGATTACGCTTGAACTTGTATGAGGCCAAATCCTCTCAGACAAGAAGTAGACTAATGAGACTGATTTAAAGACACTCTCCAGTGCTCAGCGGACGTCTACTCCATAATCCCTTGTGTGAGTGGACCTGTTAACGGCGGTATTCCCCACGAACATGTTTGCTTCATTTGAAGGAGGTGCTGATCTATTACTAGACACAGAGAGAGAGAGTTTACGCCTCGCACGTCTCGATCTGACAAGTTTCCCTCGTAAGGTTAAACAGCTTAATATCTTTTCGTAAATTTTCTCTACAGGCCCATGATTGGTTACAGCACAGTTCAGACAAAGCAAAGGGACTCCTTGCACAAGCAAAAATGCTTCAGATGTGGAATGGTGGACGATTGCTATGAACAACAACATAACTCTGGAGATTAGATTACATCACCCAAGTCTTTTATCTCAGGGGGAGACCTCATGAGATTTCAGTGTCTTATTCCAGCGTTTTCTTTCTTCATTTAGTTTGGCTGTGGAGGAAATAAAGACGGAGTCTGATGCGGTTGATGGGATGGAGGTGTCCATGCCACCCAAAGGTATTTTTTCTTTGATTCTAATGTGACTCTTTTGCTTTAGCTTCACGCTTTAATCTTACATAACAGACTCCAAAAATAGATTCCGATTGTGAGAGTACGGTTCTTCAGCTGAAATGAATAAAAAGCAAGTCAATCTGAACCACATCAAATGTGGCGTGCGACCTAATTTTCTCTTTCATTATGCTGACTGATTGCTGCTATCTGGTGATTTGTGTTAGTAGGTTAGTCAGGCGTTCGATATGACATCTTTTGTTTTATTTTTGAAGATGTGCATAAAAGGCAACCCTCTTTGTGCATGTGGAGGTCAGTGGTGGTTTGTGTTGTCGATGCTTTGAAAGGTCACAATCACAGGCCCAGCTGGTTGAGGTGTTGTATTATCCATGTGGCTTTGCATAATAAAGCAGATGTGGTTTTTTCATCAGCGCTCCCTGATCTAGGATCAGCGGAGCAGGCACTGGCTGCACAGAAGAGGAAAGCACCCAGTCCTCCACATTCCTCAAACGGACACTCTCCCTCTGACACGTCACCCAGTCCCACAAAGAAGAAGAAGAAACCGGGATTAGTCAGCAGCAGTAAAGACCAAGTATGTTCCCTCCAAGGCTTCTTTCTCATCCCTATCCCTTTTTGTTGAATTTGAATTGGTTTGAGCTGAAAATTCCTGCTCAGATGAATAAAAAAAAAAACGCTTGTAGTATCCAAAACAGACCTTTGGTTTGTAAGTCAAACTCTTGTCTCTTCCTGTGTCCTTTTACATTTTTCTGCATTTTTCTATTCAAACGGCCAATTGGAATAATCAGGATTGATTGTGGCTTGTAAATGTGTGTTTGGTTTTAATTACCATTCAGTGTGCAGTATTTAATGATAAAACACTGGTTACTGAAAGGGCCGAATGCTTTTACTGATTTGCATGAACAAAGTCGACCCCTTGTGGGGATTTCTGTCCTACAGGGGGGCCTCAAAAAGCATTTGGACACCACAGGCATATTTAAAGGATATAGTTCACCTCAAAACAAAAATTACGGCATTTACTCACCCGAAATAATGTCATAAAGGTTGGGAAAGAGACGAGGGTCAATAAATAAACAAGAATTTTAAAGTAAAATAATACAAAATACAGTATTTTATATAACGTCATAAGATAAATGTACCATAGTGGTTTTTTTTTTTTTTTTTTTTGGTAATCTTACTGACCCCAAACTTTTTAACTGTAGTATATATACTTGCACCTGTAGTTTCCAGCTGGTTAATGTCCCTGCAAAAATAGCTTAAAGGGAAGTTAGATCTGAGAAAATCTGTTGCTTTCGTTACTAATCATTTGTTTGAAGATGACACATTTTTAAAAGGCTGTGCAGGTGTCCAAATGCTTCTTCATGGGCTCACTGTATGTTCACTTTATTACAGATAAAAATCAAGTGCACTGATTTTATTGAATGCTGTGTTGTCTTTGTGGTGGTGTGTTGCAATGCATATGAACAATGTTTCATGAAAGATGCCAAGTGTGGATTTGCTTATTGGTCTTATTTAAAAAAAAAAAAAACTCGAAGCACATTTATATTAATCGATTTCTTTTGATACCTTAAGGATTTTGAAATCTAATTATTACCTGACAATTTAAATAAATCTTTTTCCGTGAGGTATATTTTGCCCCTGTCTCTTGATCCTGCTAATCTGTATTTGGCATCTGATGGTAATTTAGGATTTCGTTCGAATCACTTTAGTTCAAAACACACTTGATCTCAGACACCACGTGTTTTTCAGGTCACACATGGGTCATGATGTGTGTTTACAGAACTGTTAAATGAAATCCTACAATGTCTTCCCAGTGTGCCGCTTTTGACCCAGTGGTCATGTGACTGCTTACCTGTCCGTGCTTGATTTATTGCAGTGCCTTGCTACGTTTCCCCTGCGAGTGTTGTGGCTTGTGATTTGACCCCTTTGCCCTGTCTCTCTTGCCTGCATTTCAGTGTGAGCTAAGACATGGTCCCTTTTACTATGTCAAGCAGCCCGCACTCACCACAGACCCTGTTGATGTTGTACCGCAGGACGGGCGGAACGACTTCTACTGTTGGGTGTGTCACCGCGAGGGCCAGGTGCTCTGCTGTGAGCTCTGCCCGCGCGTATACCACGCCAAGTGCCTCAAATTGGCCGCAGAGCCTGAGGGCGACTGGTTCTGTCCAGAGTGTGAGGTACTGATGACTGTATACTGTATGTTGGCTGTTATGTCATGGGACTGTCCTTCTGGCAGTTTAAATATATTCAGAACATGAAGCGCTGCTAAAAATTGCAATAAATACTGGCCATTACTAGGCAAATGGAAACTTGAGATCTGTTCCAAAAACCTAGTGAGCTGCTTTATTTTGAGGCACAGTTTTGATGTGAAGGGTGTTTCAAAATAAATCAGTCTTAAAGTGACTGTTCACCTAAAAATATAAATTATTTAATTTTAAGTTTTATAAAACTGTAATCTGTAGTCTTGTTCATGTTAACTGTCTTTTATTTTGTTCATTTAAATACTGAATGAAAATGTAAATGTTGCCTTAACAACTAACTGAAAACAAGTGCTAATATTACTAAAACCTAAATAAAAATAAATAAAAGCTATTTGGAAAGGTAAAAACAAATAAATGCTTAAACAAAAATGTAAATATTAATTAAAAAAATAATTCCTATAAAATTATATAAATAGTACTAAAATAAGATTTACTGACAATGTCTAATATAATAAAAGTCAGCGGGCTTGATTTTGATTCCCAACATTCTTCAAAATAAATAATTTTGTTTTTCCCGAAGTGTAAACTATCCCTTGAAAGATGTATAATTTTGCCCAAAATATTGTAGTATCTTGGAGAATACTTGGATGTTTTTTTAATCCAAAATAGCATACGATTTACAATAAATATTGATTAGAATTTAACAGCGTTTTTTTAGACAGTACTAATGTTGACTATAAAAGTTGTTTACCGGTATGTTTACCGTTATTTGAGCATATTATATATTTTTATGCTTATCGTGTTGTTAGCTTAGCGACTTGCTAACCTTAAATTCATCAAGGTGAATGTCACAAACGTTTTGCGTGAGTAGACACAAGCTTACTCGGTTTTGAGAAAACCAAGTGTGACATAAAGATGCTTCACTGCTCCTTACTTAAAAGTTTTAAGCTTCTGTTTGGACTAGAAACTAGTTAAACAGGTTGAATTTGCTATGTATGGGTGTAGATATTTGCTCTAACAACAATTAATTTTGCTAACATTTTTACAAAATCTTGCAACATAAAATCTTACATTTGTTCACAAATCAATTTGTTCTGGTGCAAGTAATATGTTTACCAGTGAAAATGCATTTTTACACCAATAGAAAGAATTTAATCCGTTTTATCATGTCAAGTTAAATAGACAGTAACTGAATCAAGAGTCACTTTGAGAGCACATGAATGATTATGAACTGTATGCATGTGATTTATGAATATAGTAGTCATTTCACTCTCTACTTCAGAAAATAACGGTGGCTGAGTGCATAGAGACTCAGAGTAAAGCAATGACCATGCTGAACCTGGAGCAGCTGTCCTACCTGCTGAAGTTTGCTTTGCAGAAAATGAAACAGCCAGGGGTGAGTGTCATTATACTCTCAAAATTTATTTAATTACTTCATAGTTTCATTTTAGTGGTCTCAGTTGTGATTAGGTTACATCGATTCAAACCCTTGCGGTGTATCATTATGACTGATTTATCTTGCAGACCGAACCGTTTCAGAAGCCAGTGTCACTAGAACAGCACCCGGATTATGCCGAGTATATATTTCACCCCATGGACCTGTGTACTCTAGAGAAGGTAGATCAGGCAAAGCTTTTCTGTATTACAAGTGTCCAGGGTTTTTTTTGTGGTGATTTTAAAGAGTATATCTGTTGTTTAATCATGCTAAACCTAAGAAATATCTTGAAGTTTAAAGATTACTGTATGTGCATAAAGGTAAAAAAAAGATACTGTAAATGTGAAATATGTTTCTGTAGAACATCAAGAAGAAAACGTACGGTTGCACAGAAGCATTTCTGGCTGACGTGAAGTGGATTCTACACAACTGTATCATTTATAATGGAGGTTAGTGCTGGACTCTGCAGGCAGTGTATCTTGACTCATATCTGAAGATTTATGAAGTTTCAATTGCTCTATTTCAGGGAACCATAAGCTAACGGCAACTGCTAAAGTTATTGTGAAGATCTGTGAACATGAGGTGAGTATTCTAATCCTTATAATATATAAAGCAATTATATTAGCTGATTAATTACGGCTCAGAAGTTTGGGTGTGTAAGATTTTATTTAATTTTATATGTTAGAAATACTGCATTTATTTGATTAAAAAAATATGGTAAAGCAACTATTATTAACTATTATATATATGTTGATGTGCTGCTCAAGAAACATTTATCAGTCTTGAAAACGTTTGTGCTGGTTAAAATTTTAATGAAGACTGTAATACGTTTTTTCAGGGTTCTTTGATAAACAGAACGTTTGAAAGAACAGCATTCGTTAAAAAAAAAAAAAAAGTAAAAAATTTAAACATTATAAATGCCATTACAGTTTTTATTAAATGAATGCATCCTTGCTCAAAACAAAACAAAACATTAAATTCTTTCAAAAAACAGACTTTTACAAGCCCCAAACCTTTGATTGGTAGAATATATAATTGTACAAATTTATTAATGTTCTAGAAAAAATTACACTATTAATAAATCATTCACAGATGAATGAAATTGAGGTTTGTCCAGAGTGTTACCTGTCTGCCTGTCAGAAGAGGGACAACTGGTTCTGTGAACCTTGTGTAAGAGGATGACCTTTTTAAAATAATTTTGTAATATATTACTAAAAAGCATCTAGTCAAATATCTGGGCTGTGTTTCATGGTAATATTTGTTGTTTTTATGTAGTCTCAGCCTCATCCTTTAGTGTGGGCCAAACTGAAAGGTTTTCCCTTCTGGCCTGCTAAAGCCCTGAGGGACAAGGACGGTCAGGTGGACGCACGCTTCTTTGGCCAGCATGACAGGTGAGTCTGTTAATCTGTCAATAACATTTACAAAATATATAAACAACAACATCCAGCAAATGTTATCTAATCTAAATAAAATTCTGATCTTGGCTACAATGTGTTTCGTCTGTATAGTTTTACGTTTTAAAAAATGGGTTAACTTTACTGTTACTGTATTATTAAAAAATAAAAAAACACTTAAATAATTGAATCATTTTAGACAATAAAATTCTGTCATTTCTCACCCTCGTGTCATTCTAAATCTGTAAGACCTTCGTTCATCTTCTGAACACAAACTTTTGATGAATTCTAAGAGCTCTCTGACCCTCCCATAAACAGCAATGTAATTACTACAAACAACGTCTAAAAACATAGCAAAGAGATCAGTAAAATAATCCATGTGTTTAGAGAAAGAGCCATCAAAATGGCTCTCATGACAAAAAGATGTCATCAAAAATATCTTAATTTGTGTTTCGAAGATGAATGAAGGTCTTATGGGTTTAGAATGACGTGAGGGTGAGAATTAAATGACAGAATTCAAATGAACCCTTTAAGTATTTCTTCATCTATATTTATATGTAGGCCTACATTCCAGTTTAATAATTTTTAATAATAATTGTATCAAGGACTTATTAAAGCATTATCATAAAATTTACTGCCATAGATGTTTTAATATGCTTTAAAATATGTACTTTCCCCTCATTTGCCTTTCAGAGCCTGGGTGCCCATAAACAACTGTTACCTCATGTCTAAGGAGATCCCCTTCTCTGTGAAGAAGACCAAAAGCATCTTTAACAGCGCCATGCAAGAAATGGAGGTCTACGTGGAAAATGTGCGTAAGAAATACTGCGTGTTCAACTACGCCCCGTTCCGGACACCTTACACACCCAACAACCTGTTCCAAATGCTGCAGGACCCTAATAACCCTAAAAAAGGCACGGTGAAGTCTGAGAAACAGGACAAAGTCAAGTTCAACTTTGACATGACCGCGTCCCCCAAGATGCTCTTGAGTAAGAATGTGATGTCAGGAGGGGCAGGGCGGCAGATCTCTGTAACGGACGTGCCCAGATCACCAATGAGTACCAACTCTTCGGTCCACACGGGGTCAGACCTCGAGCAGGACGAACGAAGGGCGAGAGTGTCATCGAGTCATTATAGCGGCGGTGAAGACTCAATGGATTATACAGGTGATTCATCTGATGTAATGGCTTCTAATGGCAAGTGTTTGGTTTTACGATGAAAAGTGGGTTTTATTAAAGTTTTAAAGTTTTGCCCACAGCGTCTCCTGCATCTCTAAAGACAAGCAACAGCCCCAAGCCTCTTCTGCCCACACCGGTTAAACAGGAGAGGAGTTCGGCCACCGGAGGCATCCTCAACCTCAATCTGGGTGAGTCTCAAATCAACCTGAGGGCCACAGAAATGACCACTGCTCTCTCATCCTTTATTTATCTGTGTTTGTTGAATATTTGTGCTGGATGTGTTCTCTCAGATCGCGTTAAAGCTGAAATGGACCTGAAGGAGTTGAGTGAGACTGTACAACAACAGCAGCAGCAGCAAGGGACGTCGGTTCTCCTCACCTCTCCCAAAAAACCTACTAGGAGTTTGGATAAAACTATAGAGAGCTGCAAAGCTCAGCTGGGTAATTAACACGTGCACACACATAAACAAACACCCTGGTTTCGGAAATGTTGATCATAAAGTGAATATCCTAAAGTTTGTATATCATAAAGCTGAGATGAATCACAACATTACAATATTTGATTTCGAACAGCAAAAAGTGTAATATTATATTTACTACAGGGTTTACAGTGTTCGGAATTGAACTGAGAATGTGTTTTTAGTTACTCATCCTCATGTCGTTCCAAATAAATGTTCTTATAAGACCCTTGTTCATCTTCACAACACAAATGATGTTTTGCTAACAAATTTCGGGAGGAGCACGCACAGGTAATTATCAGCCCACTCCCCGCTAATCATCTTATTACCTCATCATCCTATCAGAGCAAGAGATTCTTCCTATAAATAGTATGAGCCCCTTTCCTTCAGTATCTCGATCTAAGCATCCCTCCTCCTCCTCCCCTACTCCACCGACCTTTGCTCCTTCTCCGGGGGGGGGGGCACGCAGGGTTCGGACAGGGCAGCCATCCCCACACTTCCACACACTGGTAATTAGTCAAAGGTGAAGCGAGTTTGGCGTGCTGTCCGTGGAGAGGACTTAAGGTTCGGCAGGGAGCCCGACGAACACTGAGTCCTCTCCACGGACAGCACGCCAAACTTGCTTCGCATTTGACAAATTAACAGTAAATTCAATTTTTGATGAAATCTGAGAGTTTTTTTGATCCTGCATAGACGGCAACACAACTGACACATTCAAGGCCAAGAAAGGTAGTAAAGACATTATTTATAAAATAGTATATAAGACATCAGTGGTTTAACCTTAATTTCATGAAGCTACGAGAATATATTTTGTGTCCAAAGAAAACAAAAATAAGCAATTTCTTCTCTTCCGTGTCAGTCTTGGATGAACATCCGTTTAATTTTAAAATTACGTTACAATTTTAATATAACAATAAAATGGAAAGCTTGTCAAAAAGTATTTTAATGTTTGTTTGACAGCCTTTAAACTTTAAAAAATTCTAGATGTTTTGACAGGCCTTACAGACAGATGGACAAACAGGTTTATAAACCAGGGTAGAAGAAATCTTCATTTCTTAGAATACCGTTAACTGCCCTTAAATGTCTTAAATTTCTGCCATTGAATTTCTCTTCGTGTCATTCCAATTCATATTCCAGTTTAACTTTCTGCTGATTGTGAATTGAAACACAGCCAGTTCTCCTAATTCTACACTTTTTGCAGAATCTTAACATTCTTTTTATGAGGCAATAAACTACACTTACGCCTCCCATAAAGCATTGTGAATGATAATCTAATCTGTCTGGGTTTTTGTGTAATTTTATTGTCTTATCAGAAAACACTACTACTGTTTTAATTTTCAACCCAAACAATTCTGTTTACATGTAGATTAGCATTTCATAGGTAGGTAGCAATTTAACTACCCTAGCAGAATATATATATAATTATTTTGTTATATATAATTTGTTTTATTTTTTTATTTTTTTCTTGGGTAGTTAAATTGATAGCTGCCTATGAAATGCTAATCTATACAGAATTCTGTAGGGTTGAGCAAAAAACCAGTAGTTTTTTCTGATAAGAGAGTAAATTGTACTTTTGATATAATAAACTGATGTAGTCTTCTAAATTGGAACTAATTTTGTGCAGAAGTAATGCTGAAGTCCAGCTAAAAATATACTGAAGTATGTTTGATTGTGCTAAAGAGGAGTATACTTCAGGCTCACTTTAAATATCTTGCATTTAAAGACTGGTATTATGAAGAGATCATACAATCCTTTATAATAGTGATATTAAAACACATGTTAGGCTTAATATTAAATAATGTGCATTGTGCAATAAATAAATACTCCAAATAGAGTTTAATTACAGTTTTATATTATTTATTATTAAGATGGATATGTCAATAAATGTTAATGAATTTGAAGTATACTTTATATGAAATAAATATATTTTAAATCAATTATTGGGTAATTATTTTTTTACTAGGGTAGCTGGCTACTGTTATGTAATCAACTGGCAAATATTGCCTAGATCTTGTACTTCACAGGGAATAGAAAACTGTTAGTTCCACTGACACAATTTTTTTTAACAAATAATTTGAGGGTAGGTGAGCATAAAAACTTTTAAAAATGTGGAAAAACCTTACAACCCTAAATTTTTTAACAGTGTTGCATGTCTGAAACCCTGCCTTTGAGCTAATGCAGTCTGTCAAATTAAAACTGAAAAGAATGTCTCTTTCTCTGTCCACAGGAATCAATGAGATCTTAGATGATGTGTGCAGCGGTGCTGAGCACAGTGACTCAGATGACTCTGACAAATCTGACTCCAGCGACAGCGAATACGTGTCTGAGGATGAACAGAAGCCCAAGAACACTAACCACAACAACAGTGTCCACAAAGACTCCAAAAAGAGACCCAGACCTCCGTCCGCTCAAGGAAATGACCAAGACGCTGCTCCATCGACAGCTGGAGGGACACCAGGTGCAGACAAGAAATCCTCCGATCCCCAGACCAAAGAAAAGTTAAGTGTTGGCGGGGATAAAGACTCCCAGGAGAAGAGCAAACCCCCCCAGCAGAGCCAGAAGGAGAGGTCTCAGCCTGGGCAGGACGTTCAGCCTGCTGGATCAGAGCTGGATGTGGACTCTGACTCAGAGCGGGAGCTGGTGATTGATCTCGGTGAAGATCAAGGTGGAAGGGAAAAGAAGAAAGCCAAGCGGGAGACCCCATCAGCCCCCATCTCCACAACTAAAGATCAGACAGGCATTAAAACAGATGGTAGGTACCTAACAGTTTGGATCTTGTTTCCATAAAAGCATCATGTTAAGAAGTCCCCCTATTATGGGTTATGAAAGGTTCATATTTTGGTTTTGGGAGTCCCAAACAACAGGTTGTTACACTTTCATTTTCTTATAACATGCATTTATTTTTGCCTTATTTATTCAACAACTACCAAATAATTCGTTCAACAATTTATTTTCATTTAAAGCAGTGTTTGTGAGGTTTAAATGCCACAAAAGCAGCATCTAGTGATAAAGAATGAATCTGCATTTTCAATTAGACCAGCCGGAAAAGACCAACAAGTGGGCGGGCAATATGCTAATGTTTCATGTTGACTTCAAGGTAAAACAGCTTGGGACTCGTTTTAAAAACGACTCATTTCAGTGATTCAGAGTCGACTTTTTCTTTTGAGAGACAATAACTTCATACACGGTGTACTTTCAGATTTAAAACTTTGCAGGATGTTTTCATTCACTTAATAGTGATTCTAAAATTGCGGGTACATTTGGTGTCATAATTTTTTTCTGCTTTTTTTCAAATGGTTATATATTTTTTATTTTAATTAATTTATTATTATCCTTTACTAACTGTTTTGAATTTCAAGATGTTACAGTCCATAACAATATAATAATATATTTAAAAAGTGTTTTAAATAGCTGAAAATCATGATTTCTTCTTGTCCAAATTAGTCAGTGTATTTTTTCTATCATGTTTCAATGTGCAAATGAAAATATTTTATAGTACTTTTCTTTTGGCAATATTTTATTCAAAAGCCCTAAATAGTTAGCTACTTAATTCTACAACATTCAATTATTTCAAATTTTTTTCTTAGAAAAATGTGTCCATAATTCTTGCGTCAACTCTGTTACCATACAATATTTTCCCTTTAAATTGGTGGAATTATCTCAGAATTGTGTAAGTTACAGGAGTCATGTGTTCTTAGCATCTATGCCAAAAAATTGAGTTTTTGAAAAAAATAAAAAATAAAACTGTCAATTCTGTTACACTATTGTCAGCATTGTTACTCTATGGTAACCGAGTTTGATGGTAACAGACTTCGGACACCAAATGCACCCGCAATTACAGAATCACCCTTAGGCTAATGATATACTGGGCAACTTTTTGAGCTATGTTGCCTGGCAACTTTAGGAAATGTTGCTGTAAACGGTCAACCAGGTAAGACACAGGGCCAACGACTGATCTAAATTATCCTTGTTAACCATTCTCAATTGAAAAGTGCCCAAGCAACATTGCTCAAAAAGTTGCTAAGTGTATCATCAGCCTTATAGCTGTGTTACACACTGCATAAAAGCTCATTTTAAAAAATCCATAATAGGAGCACTTTAATCTGAATCTTTATCTTTCTTCTTCTCTATATCTAGGTAAAACTACCAGCATATCAGCTCCTTCATCCACAGATAACGCTTCATCGTCTTTAAATCCCAGTCCAAAAGATGCAGCCGCATCAGCCATCAAGCCTCCAGTCACTGTTGCCACTGCATCTACAACTGCCACCTCCACCTCAGCTGTTCAGGCCACTTCTGCTGTCCCAGTAGCTTCCAATGTGGTGAAAAAACAGCGCCCTCTGCTGCCTAAGGAGAGCACACAGCCGGCCCAGCGGCCTGCGACTTGGAACCCAGCTGGTGGTAAATTCCAGACATCGTCTCAGAAGGTGCAGAAACAGCAACAGCAAAGTGAGACGGTTCCTCAGATAGTGGCGCAGAGCCAAGCGCAGCCCCAGACCTCCGCCAACAACTCCAGCACACGCTACCAGACCAGACAGTCCGTCAAAGGTAAAACTTGACAGTGCTGAAATTTTCATTCCCATAATAATTAAACTACATATATACATATATAATGCACTACTTGCTGAAAATACCTCTGTTTAATGATCCCAAAAGGTGCTGTTTGGTTGGGTGCAAAATTATATCTTCCGGTTCCAAAATGTTAAAAAGTCTTTATTCAAACACTCTAAAAACATAAAAAATAGCTGAAACACTGCACACTTATGCATATAGTTATAGTTTTATTTACTTTTTTATTTACTTTTATGTTTTTTAATTGATTTTTGAGAATATGATAAATGTCTTACAAAATATTACAGTTCTGATTTAGTTGAATACGTCTAGATTTAATAAAACCTTGCCCTAAAATAAAAAATAACACTTTTGAGAATGAAATAATCCAAAAATGCTTTTATTTTTTAAAATGATGAATATATCCTTTTTAGATTAATAATATGTTTAATTAGATTTTTTTATAATAATTTAAAAATATCTATCTAAAACAAATAGATTTCTTGTGATACACTACCCAGAATCCTTTGCTCTACAGAAATGACGTAAACAATGAGACCTCTAGATTGACTAGATGCTAGTGTCAGCACATCATTTAAAATAAATTGGACATCATGGTTCATCTTCTATCCATCCTTGTTAGATTAATGACAACTTTAAATTAAATTCTACTTATATATTTATTATTATTATTTTTATGAGAAAAAAAATAGCTTTCACCAAAAAAATATAGATGTGCAGTAGTCAGCATTTGAAGTGGATCAAAACCTTTAATCAAAGTTGTCCTAAAACTAAAACACTAAAACTTGAAGTTGTTGATCCACTTCAAATGTTGACTACTGTATATTTGAAGTATACTATACTCTACTATACTATACTTCCAAAAGTGATTTCTGATTTTAGAAACAACAACAGCTCCGACAATAAAACTAAAAGTTTACTAAAGACAAGTTTATTTTCTGTGGTGATTAACATCACGCAGCACATTTTGTACTAAACCCATAATGTTGGTTCAAGGTGGCATTAATCCTCTCTCTTGTTGTCACCAGCTGTTCAACATAAAGATGCCTCACCTGTTAACATGGGCTCTGGTACGTCCACTTCCTGCCTGGCTGGAGACTTCCTCCCCCCTCCGGCCTCTGCTGATGTCGCCGCTGACATTGCCAAGTACACCACCAAGGTAAGTCAGATATTAATGTCTGATCCAAAAACTGTTCATTCAAGCATTCAGAAAATAATTATAATATATATAATTTACATATATATCATTCATGTAAATTCATTATATGAAATTAATAAAGTTTTTGCATAATTATTTTAAATGATTCTTGATTGATTTTGCAGCTGAACTACTGTTATTTAAATTGTGCCTAAATTAAAATAATTCAAAATAATACTCTTTTTTTTTTTTTTTACATCGTAATAACAGATGATGGACGTGATCAAGGGAACAATGACAGAGATATACAATGATCTCTCTAAGAGCACGACGGGGAACACTATTGCAGAGGTTTTTGCTTTTATGTTATTTCTGCTTGATTGTATTGTATTCCAACATTCATGCTCTTTCTCAACATGTATTTTATAAAAAAAAAAATACATTTTGAATTTCTATAATGGCAGTACTTTGTAGTTCTCTTGGTTGACATTCCCTTTGGATTCTGTTGCAGATCCGACGGTTGCGGATCGAGATTGAGAAACTCCAGTGGTTGCATCAGCAGGAGCTGTCAGAGATGAAACATAACCTCGGTAACTGTCCTTTATGACTTACAATAGCTCTGCAAACTGGTGCTTTATGGTAGTTTTGTGATCGCAAATGCCTTCCTTATCCAATGCAATGAATAGAACATTTACAGAGAACGGATCACTAAACTCCTGTGCTGCAAGTTCTAGATGACCAAGCCAGAGCTTCAACCTCTGATATATCATTATTATGTGTGCATTTGTGTGTGTGTTAGAGCTGACCATGGCTGAAATGAGGCAGAGTCTGGAGCAGGAGAGAGAACGTCTGGTGTCAGAGGTGAAGAAACAGATGGAGATGGAGAAACAGCAGGCGGTGGACGAGACCAAGAAGAAGCAGTGGTGTGCCAACTGCAAGAAAGAGGCCATTTTCTACTGCTGCTGGAATACAAGTTACTGTGACTACCCCTGCCAGCAGGCACACTGGCCCGAGCACATGAAGTCCTGCACGCAGTCAGGTAACCTTGCTCTCTTTTTCCATTTTTGCCTTTAAAAACTCTTAACAATAAAGGTTCTTTATGGTTCCATGAAGAACCTTTATTATCAATGAAAACTTTCTATTGCACTAAAGGTGCACTTGCACTTTATAATGGAATAGTCAATATGTTTCTTACACTAAGTGGTTCTTTCAATGGCAATTCTATAAAAACCTAAAAATTCTATTACAAGTTTTGTTTTAAAGAGTGAACAACTATTACCAAAAGACTAGAAGAGAGAGGACAAGTAATGACAGGGATCATGAAACAGGCCATATTCAAACTTTTATTGCCTGAAGCTCAGTGTGTCAATATACACCAAATGCAAGACCACAACTCTGACTGGTTAATAGCATACTTAACATACCACTTACATTGTTTCTCCAGTGTATATAGTGTGTATATTGTGAATTATTATTATTATTATTATTTTTATTATTTACTTTTTGTAGTATGATTAAAATATTATTGAAGTGATGTTAATGCATTTTACATAAAAAATACTAAATAACAAATTTTAACCTCAAAAAGATAATTGAAAGTCATTGAATGGGTACTGTTTTACCATTTATGTATTTATTTGTCTTTTTCCTATTTATTTACAATTTTCTATAAACCCTTTTCAAGTTAGGGGGTTTCTTTGAAGTGGTCATCAGACTTCTGTAATGGTGAATAATAACATATATTAATTTTGCACTCCGTTTTGCCCTAATGGCAAAAGATTAAAATCTGTTTCTATGACTTTCCAAAACAGGGAAAACATTTTGAAAGATTGTTATTCATAAAAGAACGCTGTCAAATTTTCCCTGTGTGTGTGTGTAATTTAATGCCATATATTTTGAGTTAATAATACACTCCTATATATATATATATATATATATACTGTGCTGTATTCATTAGGTAGACTAGTATTCTATTCTAAATATAGCCACTCTCTGTTTTCTTTTGCATTTATTACCGAATAGCAACTGAGTTATAACTTTCTCTTTTTCATCTCTTCAGCCACGGCATCTCAGCAGGAAACTGAAGCAGAAGCAAGTTCAGACGCAGCCGGAAAACCTGTAGGACAGTCCCCTAAAACCCAACCTTCACCGACCGGAGAAAGAACATCACCCGCAAACCGAGGACCCTCCCCTTCCACGGACAACACTAAAGGCAGCTCCTCTGTGGCTGTCTCATAACCCGAGTGTGATTTCAAATCTCTTTATCATCAGAACAGTGCCATTCAAAGAGAGTCAGATGTTAACACCAAAGGACCTTGACTCATTTCGAAAAAGACTGTTCCTTGTTCAGTGTGATCATAATATGGTGTCACTTCCTGTTCACTACATCCAACACAACATTAGGGTAATGCCTATAAATGTTTGATTCATTTCTATGTACATTTCGTATTTGAATTTGTGACTTGTTTAGTACAAAGACAGAAACAACCTTTGATATAAAATATGCAACTGTAAAACTGTTGTCCTTTTTTTATACATATCAACTTTTGTAAACTTCAGCAAATGTGTTTGATCAATATCATTTTTTTCTCTTAATGTGAAAGATGCACTTAGAAGTGCCTCTGAAAGAGTAAGTTCATTTTTATCAAATGAAGAGCGTGTTTGTACAAGGTCAAAAACTTATGGAATATGATTGTTAGTACTAATGGATTGTCACTACGGTTTTTTGTTTTTTTTGAAAGATTCAAAGATTTAATTCTTCAATATCTTTCACCCATGAAAGGCTTCTTGACAAACAAACAAACAAAAACAAGCAAAAGTCTAGAGGAGTAAAGGAAAAGATTATCTTTATTGTGGGCATGTTTCTTTTTTCTCTTGTCTTGTTGACTCTCTTGTTTACATACTGTAAATACAAAAGAATAAGCAGAGATGATATCTGTAAGAAAAATAAAGTCTTCATGAGACAAATCTTTGGTGTTTTACACATTTGTGTGAAGAGCAGCTATGTATGCATTTACATTACTGTAACATTGCTTATCAGCTTATATTTTTCTAGCATATTAGCTGTTTATAAGTAGTTAAAAAAAACGCATATTATTGCATTATTTTGCATGATCATATTTTAGATTTTTAGATTGTTATACCCTCTTCTCAAAATTAAGTACCTTACTATTAATAAGCAGCAAATGTATACTTTATTCAGACAAAAGTTCCCTTACACATTCTTTGATCGTTTAACCAGTTATGCTTTATAAATATTTCCACATCAAATACATCAATAGTTATTTATTATTTAAAAAGTAAAAACAAATAAAATTCCTTCAATAGAATGACGATGCGACGGAACGACTCTTATTTTGCCACTTTCATACGTATCTGTACGCGATGACGTAAGACGCCCTAAGAACAAACCGACGCATGATCTGAGAGAAAGAGGCGCCGGCGAACGAGAGGTAAAACTCGGCTGAGATATCTCAAATGCCGTTAGATATTCTTCATTTCTTTTAAACTATAAACGAATGTCGCAGAAAGATAGGTTATGATGTGAGAACGTCGTTAAAGCGTTATATACCCATCGGGAATGGTTTATTTTAAATGAGTGCGCTGAAATGAACGGTTAGCCCCGGCCGCTAACGGAAGCTGATGCTGCTGCTGATGTTTTATGGGACAAAGAATTAGCTAGGCTAGTCTCATATTTCGTCAGTACTCTGGTCTGTGAGGCCGGCGTTTGACCTTTAAGTAAATAGGTATATTTATTTTAGCCTTCTTGTTTGAATAAATATCGGCAAATACGTCTGTTATAAGGGTTAATAGTGTGGAAGGCGAGGCCTGGATGTAGAAGAGCAGCTGAGGCGGTGTTTGTCTCAAGGGCTGTATTTCAAAACCCTGCGAGCTGCCTAAAATAAAGCATTTTGGGCGTCAAAGGCGCATTCGAGTCAAACGTGCTTATAAATTAAAATGACTTCGAAGAGAATGCTATGTAGGGCAACATATTAGGTTTTAAGACAGATAATGTGACTGACACATACTGCTGTCTTTCTCAGCATCTGCAAAGGTGTCTTGAGACTCAGGCTGGCTTAATGCTATTACGATGTATTACAGCTCCATTCTTCTTCATAGATTATCTCACACTGGGAAAGGATTTGTTGACAGGAAAGACTTTTTTTTTGTTTGTTTAATTAAGAATATTGTGTTTCGTTAATTAGTTGGTTTTGGATAGACGGATAGAGGAGGAAAATTTGAGATTTAACATCATGTGATGAAATCCGTTCATTGCAGCGCTTGTTTCTTTATATTCTGTTAAGTTTAATGAATTATAATAATTGAGCATACTTTATAGTAAAATTGAGACAATATAAATCTCTTGTATTATTAGAATATTATGCTGATCAATAGTGACCTAATGTTATATGCCCTAGTTTCAGCACTATTAATTCCAGCACATGGTTACTCATCATGATGTTTCATTTATCTCTTGCTTCATTGTAGGACATGGCTGTAAACGTATATTCCACCTCAGTGACTAGCGACAATCTGAGTCGCCATGACATGCTCGCGTGGATCAATGAGTCTCTACAGATGAACTTTACCAAGATCGAGCTTTTATGTTCAGGTGAATTGTATGAGGCTTTGTTGTAAAGAGTGTATGAATATCAGAATGTATGTGACTTTGTTGTACAGAGTACAACAGCTCGGTTCTGAAAGTAAAAATCTAATTTATTTTCCAAATAAATGTATGGAAATTTAAGGAAATCATTGTTTAGTTTGGTTTCTGGCTTATTTTAAGTCTTTATGATAAAAAGATTGGAAAAAATACTTTCAGAACCAGTGCTGCTAAAGAAATGGGCGTGTCCTAAAGCACTTTATAATAAATATATTTTGAAGTAATGGAAGCTTTTTTTTTTTTTTCCCTTCTTTTTTCAATTCATCAACTGTAATCTGTTTTTTTTTACAGGTGCAGCTTACTGCCAGTTTATGGACATGCTGTTTCCAGGCTGCATACCTTTGAAGAAAGTTAAATTCGGTGCAAAGTTAGAGCATGAATACATTCACAATTTTAAGATATTGCAGGCCGCCTTCAAGAAAATGGGTGTTGACAAAGTAAGTTGCTTAATTTCTTTTCCTCAAGCTTGTCTGCGCAGGCAGTGTTTGTCTGGTCAAGTTGAGAAAAACAAATTGGAGAATAGACTGTCAGTAATGTATAACGATGACAAGATTAAACATTCAATTTTCAGTTAAAGGTATTTCATTATTGAATTTAGAGACATCATTGTCTAGCTCACTTTAGTTTAAATAATATCTGTGCAATCAATAAAACCATGAAGTAATATTTGATTGTGTTTTCTCCCGTCAGATTATCCCGGTTGACAAGTTGGTGAAGGGCAAATTTCAAGACAATTTTGAATTTGTGCAGTGGTTTAAGAAGTTCTTTGATGCCAACTATGACGGAAAAGACTATGACCCAGTGGAAGCCCGACAGGGTCAGGACACCATGCCTGCACCCAACCCCTCCATGTCTGCCCTTAGCAAGCCCAAGAAGATCATGAATGCTGGTTGGTTACATTGCACCTCATAGTTTGATCTCAGCATTTAGGATTAGACATATATTTTTATGTTTTACACATCTGCCCAAAAAGGTCAGAGCTACAGTAGCATTCAACAGTGTTTAGAGTAGGGGAGACAGTAAGGCGGTTGGGATCAGGAAAGGTCATTATATTCATTTGCACTTACATTAATTCTTCAGTAGGATGTACATGAACTGATTATTCTGTTCTTGCCCTCGTATTCACTTGCCAAAAACGTCTTACTGCAGTCCATCAGTCTTCTCCTTTTAAGACTGCTTAAGATGAGGCTTGTGTTATTGGACTTTTTAAATGTCCTTAAATGTGTCTGTAGGGTGGATCACTTTGAATGTAGCTTGTAAACTTTAGTTTATGTAACAGTTTCAGTCTCGTCCCGTTTCTGCTGATACATCTGTCTTTACTAACCAGTCACCATGTGCTCACTAAAGTCTAGGTGATGTAGACAATGAGAGGTGTCAGCTAAGAAGCACACATGGTTTTGGTTACTGGAGTAGTTGACACTGTTGCAGTCATTCTAGTATATTGAATGTTTAAAAGTCACAACATTAAATAGTTTTAAGTGTCAACTAACCCACCCACATGGAAAGAGCTGGACAGAAACTCTTCTGAGAAGGGAACATGTGATGAGTCTGATATGCTTTTAGGCTGTTAGTCATTTTAATATGTAGGCATAGATGGGCATAAAAGCAGAATGAAATGGTCTTCATGACCCATCATACTTTAATGTTTCTAAATGAAGTTGGATATTCAAGGAAATAAACCAGCTTGAATTCATTCATTGAGAATTAATTGAATCGTGAAAAATGAGCATCACCATACCGTTCTGATTACATGTTGGATTTTATTTCCAGCTTGCTGCTTTCACTTTAACTGCAGATAAATACTTTATTATCAACACAATGACTTGCACTTGAGGTCATTTCTATAACAGGTCCAGTGATGTTCTGTTATACTGTCAGAATCTTATTAACTACTTTACCCTATTTCCTGTATTTCAAACTAGTTTGTTGGCATCTAACCACTTATCGCTTGTTCCCAACAGCACCACAAAGAGCAGCCGTTGCCAAGGTAACACCCAAGATGGCACCTGGCTCTGCACGGAGACCTGGGGCTGGTGGTGATGAGGAAAGGGCAGAGCTTATTCAAGAGGTTTGTCATACTACATACACTCTCACATTGTGACACTCTCATTTTTGTAGTATGATACAAGCAAAGGCACTCAATGTGCACTAGTGTCTGTACTTGTTTTTTTTTTTTATCATCAGCATAGTACCTAGTAAATTAATGTATGCATAAAAAAAAAAAGTGTACTCTGGGTTTAAAGACTAAAATGTTTGTTTGGTAACTTTCAGTTAAACATCTTGAAGTCTACAATCCAGGACATGGAGAAGGAACGGGACTTTTACTTTGGCAAACTGAGGAACATTGAGCTGATCTGTCAAGAGAAGGAGGGGGAGGGAGACCCCACCCTGCAAAGGATTGTGGATATTCTCTATGCCACAGACGTGAGTCAAACAGAACTACAGTCTCAAAAAAGAAACATTTGTCACAAGAGACCATATTAGTAATTAGCAGTGTTCCCATGCTTATTGACCAATAAATTTCATGACTTCTTCATGGCCTTTTCAGACTAGATAATAATATATTGTATGTTCTCTGGCCGATATGGCATCTTCTTAGACTTTAAGGGATAGCTGATGAAAATTCTTTCACCCTTATGCCATTCCTATTCCCATAAGTCATAAGACTTTATAGATCTTTTCATCAAACTTGAATGATTTCTGCCCCTTTGTTGAAAGTCAATTCCCCCAAAACTTGTATGCTTCATTATAAAGACATTGTAAAAATCTTATTTATCCAAGTCTTCTGAATAGGCATGCTGATTTTAGATTATGAACAGATTTAATTGGGGCTTTTATTCATGCATAAACATTGATCAAAAGAAATACACCAAGCTCATCAAATATGATAAATCAAAGCATAACTGTACTACAACCTCAATAGTTCTTGTATGATGTGCAAGCATGTTTGAGCTTCTGTTTGCCATATTAGATGTTTAATGGCTAAACAGAGGGACAGAAATCTGCATGATTTAGAAATCTCTCAATTTATAGTGGTAGCCAAAATTAGTTATGTCTATCTTTTGCTGTAGTGTGTCAGTAGGAAATATAAATTTACGTTTCCAAACATTCATTTTGCCACTAATTGTAATAATTCAATAATCCAGTGAGATTTTTGTCTGATCTGATCATCATCCAGTCTGTCTGGAATGACATGAAGAAACAACAAACTGGGACAGACTAAATCCAGAAGAACTATGGCAACGTCTCCAAGATGCTTCAAAACTACAGTACTGTTAAAAGTTCTTGGCACTTGTGCATCATTTTACAGCATTTTTACACTTGCGCATAGTTTTTCAGGTAGCCTTGCAGGTAGGATTCTTAAAGCATCTTGGAGACATTGCCACAGTTCGTCTGGATTTATTGTTTCTCAGTTTGTTCTGTTACTTCACGTCATTCCAGACAGACTGGATGATGATCAGATCAGATCTCTGTGTGGAGCACT
>JAUMHE010000080.1:5969820-5981928 GCA_032359235.1 Enteromius mattozi
AGACAGACTGGATGATGATCAGATCAGATCTCTGTGTGGAGCACTGGCTGTTGTCAGACTCCTTGTGCAGACAAAAAACTCACTGGATTATTACAATTAATGGCAAAATGGATGTTTGGAAATGTAAACAGATATTTCCTACTGACATGCTACCGCAAAAGATAGAAATAACCCACTTAAAACCATTTTTAGCTTGTGAAAATATAGTTTTCTAATCCTTTTGGCCACCACTGTATGTTTAAGATGAGCAGAAGTCATATGGATTTGGCACAACATGAGGACAGACTGTTCAGTAAACTGATTCTATTGGTGAAATTAACTATTAGTAGTCCGTCATGATTTGTTTTCCACAAATTAAAGCCTCCAGTGTCAAATTTGTTTAGTATGTTACAGCTTTAAGACCTTTTCACCCTGAGCAGGGAACATTATGACGCATTTTTTCTACACATGTAATATAAAAGGAAAGAGATATGATTGACAATATATTTTCTGTACATGTTTTGTATGCAGCTGATATTTTTTATAGCAATAAGGATGTTTATGACAAAAATGAGCAGTGTAGCGTTATTAAACATACAAAGAGTACATGTGTCTGCAAGTCAAAATCAACTATAAATCACAATTGGAAGTTATTACAAGCGCTCGATGGTGGTTTAAATTGGGTAGCGTTAAGCAAATACATTAATAATTACATGCATTTTCAAGTAGCTTGATGCTAATTGTACTTCTAAATATTAATTATATTTCTGGATGTAGCTTTGTAAGCGGTATAGATAGCTTGTATTTCTGTTGTAAAACCAAACTTTGTTTATCTTAATTTAAATTATATACGAGATACATATCTGAGGAAAAAAGCATTTTTGGTTGGCGCCATCTAGCGTGCGGACGTGAATTAGCAGAAGGTGAACATTGGTCTCGCGTTCGGTCTAAAAGCACTATTCGTCAGCGACTTGGCTCACGTTTTCACATTTCGCTCTTGAGTGGAAAGGCTTTAACAGTCTGGAGAAAGTATGAATAGACATGTTGCAGTCTTGTTAATTAATTTGCTGAACTTGAAAATGGGTCAAAAATGACATCAAGATATCCGCATCAAAAGAAATTTACAAAAGTAATTTTATGTCCATAGAAGCACATTAAATGTAAGTAAAATGTCTACTTTTAAGGTGTCAAATACGTTTTTGGAGAATAAAATGTCGAAATTTGATTGAAATTATGTTACATTGTCATTCAGTGTAACACAGTATTTATGTAAAAATGCTTATTCTGACTTGTACATATTAAAATATATAAAAGAACATGGAAGCATATTAAATTTTATTGTATTAAATCAGTAAAACAACTTACTGATAAATAGACAAAACTTAGGATAGTGGCAAATTTTGCTAATGTAAAATTACAACTAATTAGTATTTGGTGTGAAAATACCTCGTCTTTCAATGTGTCATAAATTGATTTTTGTTGTAAATATGCCTGACAAGATCGTTACAATGAATTACAAAAACAAAATTGTAATTTTAAAGAGAAAAAAATAGTGAAGAGCAATTTAAAGCAGTATTGCACTTGTTTTTATGGTTAAACCTTTTTTCGTCTTGGACCCAAACAGAGACTAGTGCTGTTCTGAGGAATGTTTTAACAACATCTGCAGTGGAAAACAGCAGAAGAATCTTTAAATGGCAAGACTTTTCTTATCGGATGACTCAATCTCTCTCTGTCTCTCTCTCTCTCTCGCTCTCTCTCAGGAGGGGTTTGTCATACCAGACGCTGAGTCAGAGGACCAGGAGGAGTTCTAATGCTCGTGACTCGCTGCAATTTTCCCCTCCTCTCACCTCTCCATTCCCGTCCTCTCCACACAGTCACTACCCCGCCATCCACACATCATATTATGCATTTGGACTTCCGAACAAACTCCATACCGAATCCCATTGCGTCTGCTAAAAGCATGCATAGACACACTTCATGTCGACAGAACTGTTTTAATGCCCTCAGACCTCTGGCTGCCACAATACTCCTGTTTCTCTCCGAGGAAGAGTGTGTTTCCCATCTGTAATATACAATCTAATATTGCTTTCCTCTTTAAGACACCTGCAAATGTATTTATCTTATTTGAAATGTAGTGATTTATAGGCGGCGTCTCCCCACCCTCACTGCTGTGGTACATATCTGTGATCACGTCCTACTCTGTACCGTACTTTTACTGACACAAAACCGAGGGACGGAATGACAAAACGTGCGTTAGTTCATTGCAAAACCCCTCTCACTTCCTAATTTCCACTCATGGTTTTGGTGCTTGCTTTATCGTAAGGCAGGTAGCAGTCACCACCGCTCCAGTCTATCCTCAGTGACTGTGCCTTATACAGACTGTCTGGAGGGAGTGGACCCAGTCTGACGTTTTGTCTTTTCTTTATTTTATGGATATAGTGAAGCGTCGTTTTCGAGTCGACGCACGTACTAACACTCAGTCGTGCTCTTTGGCCTGCAGGACACCAGTGTACTGTAGCACCACGGTCGCACGAGTTTAAATGTTTTTTATTATAATTTTATTGCTTTCATTTTAAAGAATGATCCGTATGAAGTTAGTAGCCACCACGTTGGCGGGCTCAGACAAAATTTGAGTTGACAAGACAAACACTGCCCATTTTCTTACCTGTTTTACTGCCTTATATTTAATGCGTTTTTCTGTCCTTTCCTTTGCACGGTCTCTCTTGGCGAATGTTTGTAATTCAAGTTTTAAAATTCTTTTTTGTTTCTATTAATTATTTGTAGGGCGTAGCGGCGGCAGCAGAATATTGGTTATTTCAGACCTGAATCTTTTAAGTACTCAAGATGAGTTATTTTAAAATCTTGCACTCTTTCAAGACCATTCCCCAAATAACCATGTCAGGCTGATGATACGAATGCAAAAACACTAAAAATATCGAGTAGATGAAAGCTTTACTACTTGCTCGTTTTCTGAAAGATATGTATTTGACCTTTCCAGGCAATGCTCGCTCACTTCATTTGTCGTTTTTAGGAGATTCAACATGATTCTGACTTTAGATCACTGTGCCAACTCTGACTTTCTCCGATGCGTAGCTTCATTGTTTTCATGTGCACCGGTCATTCTCAATCGATAGGAGTTTTTCTGCGTGTAGTTCTCAATGTTGCATCATACATCAATAGCACATGCAAAACCGGCAATCAGAGTTGTTATTGGTGCTATCGAATACCTTGACCCTTAAGAACTTGCCTGTTTAAGCTAGACAAGCCTCTTTGCTGGATGTTTTGGTTCACTGGATTAGACGCATTGCTGCAGTTGGGTGAATATAACAGTGCTGGATCTGGTCTAAATAGGAGACAATAGGACAACAAGTGACACTCACATTTCTGGGCTTGCATTGACAAATATCCCATTGTAATTTCACATAAGCCGAACTGCTAAATATTGGCACAAGGTGGATGGATGCAAGTAAAAATGTGGAAGGAAGTAGTTTGGAAGCAGGTAATGTCTGTTAAAGGCAGTGATTGACCCTTCCTTCCTCTCTTTCAATGCTCTGTGGCCTTTAAGAACAATCTGTAGCGAAGGTACTCAGTACATTGTGGGCCCCGCACCACGACCAAACTGTCTCTCTCTCCCTGATTTTGTACTTGCAGGCTGTTAAGAGTTCCACATTTTTAACTGAAGTCCATTTCTTACAATAAAACAGTATTTACATGTCTTTCTGTTGGTGTCTTCATTTCTGTAGAGGAGAAGCGGCCTACAGTTGTCCACATTTTTGAACAATACTAAAGACCTGTGGCATGAAAAATTAATTAATTTAAAATAATACTTGAGTCTGTATACTGGACATGTTGCTTTGTACTGTGTAGAATGTCTATTCGATGTTTTGTGTGTGTATATACTGTATATCTTCTGTTTTCGCTGATTTATTGTTCTGGAACATCACCACTAGGTGGCATTAGTGATCAATGCTAATCAAAAGTAAAGACTGAATATACTGAAATAAGTAAATAAGCTTGTGCTTTTCACAAGGCTGTTTCACTTTGTCTCTCTCTGCTGTGCTTTAAAGCAGTCATTAGTTGAAGAGGTTTAGGCTGGGGTTTGGGGTGTGTTAGTCCGTTATTAAAGAGTGTGGGAGATTACAGCTCTTCCTCTCAGTGTGGAAATGTAATAACTAAGTGTTTCACACACCTCTGAAACAGATGTGCCTCTGTCTGACAACATGTTTGTTTCGGAAGAATGCTGAAATTGAGTTGCTGTACTACAATATAGTTTGAAAGAAAACCTGGTTACTTGTGTTACTTCCTGTCATTACATGTCATAGTAACCTTTTTACTTTAATTATGTAATAAATGTTTTGTAGCATGACACTTTCCCCTTGATAAACATGTACAATGAGATCCAAACCGTCTGATACCACATGAAAATCCAAGATTGCAAGTCTAATTTCAATTTGGAAATATTCTTTAGGGAGATTTTTCAAGTTGTTATTTTGTTCTTCTTTAAATAAAAAAGGCGGATAAAAACATTTTAATTTGTGTTTTAATGTGTAACTGGTCTCATGCTCTCAAATAAAACTTATAAACAAGTGTAAAATTAGTCACTGAGCTACTGAGCTTTTCAAGTTACTTTAAGTAGAAAATCTTTGGTTTTTATACATTTAGGTTTTCTATTCCTTCTTAGATTACTGTAATACAAAGTAAAAATGTGATTTTAGTATTATTTAATACTGAATTTATATAGTTTTATGTGTGTATTTTCAGTTTTTAATTTTTAGTGGTTAGTCTTAGCATTTAACTTAATTTATTCAATCTTTTAAGTTTTAGTCATTTTAGTTATTTAAATTAACATTTAAATTTAATTTTATTCAAAATGTCATTGCCATTTTATTTTAATGGTTTTAGTCAATAGCAACAAGTACAAGGTGGAAGATTGTGCATTTAGGGTGAAGTGGGACTTAAGTGAAATTTTGTCCCACTTTAGGGCAATTCACCCTACTTAAGCATGTTTTTGAAAGTAGGCCTATCTGTATTTTTGTGACAACTGTTGTATGTGATTTCACCTGCTGCAGTCGTCCTGTTCAGTTTAGTGTCTCTTCTGTTTTTTACACAGCCGCTTGTCGACAGTCTGTTGTTTATCATAAAGACATGCTGTTATTATCAGTCACTTTGGGCTTTTAGTATCCCATCTTTCTTGTCTCTCAGTGCTTTGTCAGTGCCGGGCACACAGCTTTTCTTTAGAGAGCTTATTTATCTCCCTTCAATTATAGAGGTCACAAAATGCCTGTGGCCTTCCTCAAATAGACAGATCTAAAACGTAGAATGATAACTGGTTTCATTCATTTTATGGAGATTCACAACATCATGTAAGTTAGTGATCATTCTATAGCCTACTGTTAGTTAAGTTTTATTTCTGCATTTTAACTTACACGCAGGATGACTAGTGCAAGTGTTTCAAAGGTGTCCAGATGATTGCATCTTTATAAAAATGTATACATTTTTGATATCTCAGAATTTGACTTTCTAATAACTTACTTGCCTTGTTTTTGAAGCGGAAAAAGAATTATTCTAATTAAGTCATACTCAGAATCAGAATCGAAGTTTAAAAGCGTTTAAAGCGGCAGACAACGTTATTTTCATACGCTAATATCTTGATAAATTCTTGTTAACTATTTACAATAGGGTTCCATTAGTTAATGCTGGTTAATTATACATTAATAATATTAACAGATACAACTTTTGACTTTGATAGTATGGCGACATATAAATGCCTTGATTTTTCAGTTAACCAATAGTTAAATGTTAAAAATGGAACCTCATTGTAAAGTGTCACCATTACCCTTGGTTTGAACAGGCCATCTTTTCTTTTCTTTCCCAATGTTAATGATGTAAGAATCTGTGGTTACAGATCATCAATGGCTCCAGTGATGCAGTGATTCAGTGAGAGAGCACGGTGAAAGCTGACCACAAAACGGGGTGAAAAGAGTTAGCCTTTTTATTTTGCCCAATTAATGTATGCATTATACCCATGACAAAAGGCTCTCCTTCCTTCCTTTCAAACACCAAAGAGCTGCAACCATTATAGCCCTTCAACATGATTACGTTGTGTCTGAAAACACCAGTCACTAGCTAACGCTAATCGCTTTGTTGTATGTGGAAATCCATCCATGTCTGGTTTATCACATGTCGGTTGTGTGTGCGTGTTCTTTGTGGGATATAAACTCTCTCATCATTATAAGGGCTATAGAGTGTTGTCTGTCTGGCTGAAATGCTTCACTGCTCACTTAGCAAGACCTCCGGCCTTTTGTTCCTTATCCTCAGTTAGCACTCTGATTTTCCGCTTTCATGCAGACTAAACTTCAAAGCATGTGATCTTAACAAAACTGCGGGAAGAGCAAAAGGAAGCGCTGTTTTGTTAAATCAGCCGTTTGAAGGTGTGCAAGAGATGCAAACCTGTATAAACTTGCCATCCAGTCAGACGTGACGCTCACATGCTAACACAATAACCTCTCTGGGCTTGATGCCAGTATAATAAAACTATATGCCTGAAGGTTATATATACAGTACCTGTGATGAAATTTGTTTGGATCATGAATGTCAACTGTGCCAGCTATTTGCTCTTTGCTAAAAAAGGCTTAGGCTGCTAGAAAGATTAATCTAGTACCCATCATGCCTGTTTGAGTCGAGGATTAGGACTTAAACTCCATTTGTTTCAACTGGAACCAAGTTTGTTGTTGAAACTTTAATGCAGCAGTCCTCACTCGTGTCTCTGCTAGGGGCTAAATAATCTGAGGTCCTGTCTTTTGCTGTTTCCTTTAATATGAGTTTGGTTTCAAGAGGATTTTCTGCTCTATATTGTTGGTGCTGCAGGATGCTGGTGGATGTTTAGCGCAGGATATTTGTCTTTTTGTCTGTATTAATGCGGAGGTGCTGAGATCCTGCTGTAATTATTAACGTGTGGATTGAAGTGGTCTGACACTGAGCAAGTGGTGTGTTTGTGTAGGCAGGGGAAGACAAAAGTGTGCTTTTGTCTCTTTCACATTACCCTGCTCCTCATTATCTCATGATTTATTAGTGGTGTTTGTGGAAACGCACATACAAAACAGCTGGAAAATTTCTAAATGAGAATATATAGAGGCTTAGTGGTGGGCCCATTTCCTCTGGAGTATAGAAAATACAAGTTCAAGTTAATATATAAATATGACTATATGACTCAAATGTGAATCTATTTATCATATTTAAAACTGTATATCACAATTGTGTTTACCACTTTATATCTCGTATGAGTTCATATCAACTATTTCTCACAACTAAAACTATTTCTCATAACGATGAAGACAATTATGAGAATTCAAGTCATTTTATTAGATCACATTATTATTATGAGAAATAATATCTGATTATATATGATTGCAACTTTATATCACAAAGTAGAGACGTAATATCTTAATCGTGACTGTCAGTGTTGTTGATCTCATAATAGTAATTTTCTTTCTCAAGTTTGTAATCTTGAACAATCATAATTGTCTTCATATCTGCAACTTTATATCCTATCGTAGTGATTCCATATCTTAATTTTAGTTGTGACTTTCTAATTGTCTTCATATCTAATTGTTACTGTGTATCTGTAATGAGTGAGTCAGGGGCAAGTGGATCCATTCGCAGTATTTAATCAGAGTCAGGAAAAGTAAACGCTCGGTAATGACTGCTAGGCAAATAAAGACTTTGCGAAGACTGAGTCTCTGAGGGCATCTTAAATAGGGGAGCTGATGAGGGACACCTGTGTGGGTGATTAGTCTCAGGTACGGGGTGTTGTGGGTAATGCAGTCCAAGATGTGGCTCAGCTGAGGAGATGAGGTGACCTTTGGTGGTTGTAGGCGGGAGCTCAGAGACCAGATCATGACAGTATCATATTTTTCAAGATGAGACTTCTTATCGTTGTAATTTTATTTCTCATAATTGTCTTTATATCTCATAATTGCTACTTTGTAGTTGATAGTATCTTCATATCTCTTCAATATCAATTACAACTATATTTCACAGTTGTGACTTTCTCGCAAATGTGACTTCAGATCTTGTAATTGCAATCTATCTCAATATTTTTTAGAATTGAGACTTTATATCTCACAGTGTATATATCATAGTTATATCTCATAATTGATAGTTTGCTGGGAGTTTGATTGGCAGGCAGTCTGACCAATCATAGTGCTGAATCTGCCATTTTGTCCACCAGAGTAGATTAAAATTGGTGGACTTGAACTTGAAATATGATGTATACTGACGTCTTTCCACGGTTGAAACAAGATACCTTCTGATGTTCATTTATGTTAATTTTGTTCTATAACTAATAAAGAGGATGAGACGATCCGTTCTTGACCTACTTAAAGGCACTACAGAAATCAGTCACAACGTTAGCGAGCCACAAAATGGTATTTTTGTGGACAGGTGAAAAAGAGCTAAGAACCACATCACAGTTAAGATCAGGCCTGTCTGGTCACGTCTGTGTTTGAAGTATATGAATATGCCACATCAGAACTGTGTTTTAGACACAACACGGCATCCTCTGAACTTTATCAAACAATCTCACTGTCACTCAGCAGATTATCTGAGAAGGAAAAACATGAGACCAGAACAACCCTGGTTTAGTCACTGACCAGCTGTAAGAGTATAACGGGGCGTTTCTACATCATTCGTGCTCTTTAAAAGAAATCCTGGGCAACCAGGAGCTAAGTCCTCGGTCAAGAAGACTAGAGACTAATACACTCACACAGACACTTCGGACAAAAAGAACTAACCCCCTTCTCTCTTTCATCTCTTGTCTTGTGGGTTGACTCTCTTGTCCATAAAGGAAGTATGTGACAGCCGGATGGCATTTCCTTTATCCTTCTGTTTGTGAGATTTGTCTCTTCTTTCATTTTGGAATGTGTTCTTGTTTGGAAGTGAATGAGAGTTTGGTTGCATTAGCAGGAGGACGCTAGCCTTCCAAAGTCAAACACCAGTCTGACCCCTGCCAGTTCGTTGAGACACTCCCCTGAGAGAAAAGTTTAGAGGTCAACATGTGTAGGACAGATGAAAATATTAGTGTCAGCCTTAAGCTTCATTCATTAAAAGTGACGTGAATCAGCAGGGGGAGGTAAGAACAAGCCATGTTTCTCTGTTTTCGTTAATGGAAAGCTACTGAATGTCTACAAACATCTGGCTGCCATCTTATCCTTACATGACAGGGGCTAAATAATCTGCATGTTAAGAGTGGCCTGGACATCCTGTCTTTTTATGGTGAAATGACATGAGGTTGAATAATTGATAACACCGTTTTCATTTTGACCGGCTTTTTATAGCTTATTATTCTGCAGCAATTAAAGATAAACTGTTTAGACCGAAGAGGTGTGTGAATAATAGTGTGTGTTTTATGACTCGTGGTCTGATATGCTGGCTGTGTTTCAGGTGTCCAAAATGGTGAGTGAAGAAAACACCTGCTCCTCTCATTCCTCTGTCCCCTCTCTCTCTCACTTTGTTCTCTGGAGCCGTGCCATTTAATTAAACCTCAGGTTCTGCAGACAGTAAAATGAAAGCCTGAGGTGTGGAGGAATGTGGGAAATCTGGTGGGAAATCTCAGTGTTGGACGGTGTATACTGCACGCTCTGATGGGTCTCTGCTCAGTACAAATGTTACTTGTCTGCTGTGACAACTTTTGATTTATACCACACTGATCGGAGACTTTTAACCTTCGCAGCTCTTAAAAAGAATAGCATGTATTGTGTTGTAATAAAATGTTCTATTATAGTATGAGCAGAGGCTCTGAGAGTTTTTTTAAGCACAGAAAATAAGATAAAGCCCAACAGTGTTTCACCTGGTTCAGCAGACCTATATCATTAAAACTAATGATCTTTCTCATGGCTGTGCTATTAGTAATACCACAGAAAAACACCAAAAGCCATTCAAAAACTGGTCAAATACTTGAGATTTATGTTGTAGGCAAACATAAACACACTCACACTATATATGAAAGTTAACACAGGCTATATATTTAGTTAACATATAGGCCTATTTGGTGAAAATGGCATATACATGTACGTATATATATATATATATATATATATATACGTACATCTCGATGTGGTACAATTAGTGTAGTTCTGATATCTACCAGCAGGCGTATTGAGGGTCATGCTATCAATTTATATTTAGGCTATATTATATATATTTAATCTTACTTCAGATCTTATGTATAAAATATACAAAATACAATGCCAGCCACGAATAAGAAGCACAAACCAAGAATTTGTAAAGAAAAATGTCGGAGGATTTTGAGATAACCCTAAAGTAAGAAAACGTTGTTTCCTTTAAAACTACATTTCCCAGAGGCGCGCGCGACCATACACCCTACGACATCCGCAGAGACTGCTTCCGGTTTCCACAGTCAGCAGATGTGAGAGAAAAGTGCTTACGTTGGAAATATGGATATTTATCGTACAAAAACGCATGGATTCGCTACAGTCACCCCCCTGAGCCGTGTGAGGACGGTGTGAAAGTTATTTGAATAGGCTTAAACGTACGGAGACGTTATTCGGTGAATTAGTCTGGCTTAAAGGGGAAAAAAACGTTTTGTCATCCTAAAAGATAAACATGTAAATGTGAGGTAAGATCACATACTAATAACGTTAACGTTTTTAAAAAGACACAGCTCACATATACTAGAACATTCTACTCTGTTTTTATTTGAGCTCCGTACTAGTTTTTGTTCAATTTCAAGGTTGTTCTAGCTGAAAGCGGCTGAAGCATAGCATTTAATGATTTTACTTAAAGTTACATAATAATGCGTATTTATGCCATTAGGCCCTATCTTACGAGGCAAACATTTTATAAAAGTCATAAGGTACTCGAGGCGTGTCATACTATGAATACAATCTGCATTCTGGACTATATATATATATATATATATATGCACGTCATTCTCATAATCTAACGTTAGCTTTGATTGAATCACTCGGATTCGTAACGAATCATTCAGATTTAAGATTCGACTCAGTCCATGATTCGGACATCATCTTGGCGCACATTTGAGATCGAGGGCGGGAAGAATTAACGTCTTTTCCTCACAAGAAGTTATCTGATTTCTTTAGAAAATTAATATGATAAGTTATATAGCGCACGAGTCATGTAGACCGCGACTTTATAATATTTTCATGGCGTTATTGTGTCCAAACGACAGTGATAACTTTATAATTTTTATCCCAAGGAACAATACGGGTCAGTAAATGACTGAATTCTTGTCCCTGGTTTTATAAATGCGCAGAAATAGGGTCCTCAGCAATGACATAACACCTATTCACTGGGTCCCCGCAGTGTGTGTGTGAGAGAGACAGGATTGCACGCGCACTGCACTGCCCTGCCCTCTCTCAGCTCAACACACACACACACACACACACACTGCCCTCTCTAAACTGAACCCAGCAGCACAGAGGCAGAGACCGAGAGAGAAGGTTGCCCACCGAGCTGCGTATCTGCCTGTTATTGTGTATTACACACACAAAGAAACCGAGACGACTTTCCGTGTACTGGGTCTCTCCTAATGTCCGTGACTAACTCCACAGCATGCGCTCCGTGGACATTTTGACCGGCTGTGGCAGCGCTGAGTGTGCGGCACAGGTGAAGATGGCGAGGGGACCGGTGCTGGTGTTTCTGTCGCTGCTGCTCATTGAAGCTTTAACGGCGCAGGAGTTGCCCATCAACGGCGTGAACGGATTCAGTCTGCACCCACCTTATTTTAATCTAGCGGAGGGAACTAAAATCACGGCCACGGCAACCTGCGGAGTGGACGAGAGCAAGCAGCCGATTCAAGACCTGTACTGCAAACTGGTCGGGGGGCCCGTGTCAGGGGACCCAAGCCAGACAATTCAGGTAAAGATGTGGGAAATACTTACTTTTCTTAGGTTTACGTTACTAAAAATGTATAAAAGCACATTTTGATGTTAGTTTGTATTAGTTATAGCTAATATTGGATTCCATTTAACTTTGTGCAACACACTTTTTTATGTTTTTTATAGCTACACACTGCAAAAAAAAAAAAAGCTAGATTTTTTTGTCTTGTTTCCAGCCAAAATATCTAAAAATTCTCAAATCTAGAAGGAT
>JAUMHE010000080.1:5994163-6017271 GCA_032359235.1 Enteromius mattozi
AGTAAAACGAACACAGGTGGAATAGTTTTTGCTTTCGTCAGATTTGTTACAGGGAAATGTGCCGTAAACACAGTGGGTGAATTCCAAACAGAAGTGAGCATCCCTATCTTCTACTCCCTTTGATGGGCAGAGCCCTTGAAGTGTGTTCTTTTAAGGGTGTAGGGCGTTTCTTGTCTTGTATAAGCATTTGGAACTCCATTGGTGAAGGGAGCGACGACCAAACTTTTTCAAACTTAACTTGCTTACACTACCGTCTTAAATCATATTTCTTCCCTGACAGAAATATATTGTATCACATTAAAATAGACAAATTTCATCAGCCTATTCTACTTATGTTTGTATGTGAAGTTGAAATTAATCCCAACTTTGTTTTAAAATGTATCCCGAGAGCTCCTAACTGAAGATCACATGATCACAAACGGAAATCACATCCGTAACGTGACCATCGCATGTTCCCTTCGCTAACGGACTTCTGGAAGTGCCCTTCATGATGGAATTCAGTTGAATTCAAATGCTGTTCCCTTTCCGAAGTGCCCTTGAAGGGAGCAAAAAAAACGTTTGGAATTCGCCCAGTATTTAAAATAAACATTTATAAAAATATAAAAAAAGTTATTTTGTTAGACTTATTTATTAGGTCTAAAAAAATGTGATATTATTATATTATATTAATATATATTAGATTATATTATTTCATATTTTATTTACAATTTGTTGTATTATTAATAATAATGATAATATAACATAATCAGATATTTGGATGTGTATTGACAAAGTAAACATTACTTTGTCATTACTTCCTTCCATCTTTCGTTCTCTCTGGGGCAGAATGACTTGTGTGTTGATTGAGTCACGCTAATGGAGTGACTTCAGGGAAAGCAATCCAATTATGTCCATGTCTTTGATTAAGTCACTGTGGGAAAACATCTGTGAGCCTCAGCGACTTTATCAATTCATCAGTCATGTAAAAACAACATTAATATGAACTCACAGCCATAACTGATGCTTATTAATGCAGGCAGGGTCACTCCCATCAGACAGCATGAGAGACAGGACTGATATAACAGAAGATTACAGCTGTTTTTGAGTCTGTGTGTGATGACTTCATGTGAAAAGTTGCAGAAAGTTTAAGGTGGTGGTGATGTCATCAACATGTCATTATATTGGTAGTCAATTGTTATGGGCTTATTACTGGTTGTTGCTAAAACTGAAAAACCAAGTTGACTGATTGCTGATGTTGCAGTTTAATGCAAATAAGATATTATTCATATGTGAATTTATATTGTGATTTTCTTTATTCTTTCCAGCTTTTCCATGTTGCATACGTACTCATCAAGTTTGCCAACTCACCCCGGCCGGACCTATGGGTGCTGGAGCGCTCCGTTGACTTTGGGAAAACATATCAGCCATGGCAGTTCTTCGCTTGTGAGTATTTTATCTTTTTTCTTATGTGTTATGTTCTGAAAACAATTTGTGCTTGAAAAGTGAGAAAGGTCAGGTTTGGCCAGTTCTCTCTGTTCTCTGGCATTCGCGTTTGCAGCACACACATATTGAGTTGTTTTGTTTGTCACTAAAGGCCATCGGTACTGTAGGTGGCAACACAATCCTGGCAACAATAACTAGAGTCCTTGGCTGGCATTTGAAGGTTTGCCATTATCAGCAGAATGAAACGTAATATTCAGTTGTTCAGCCCACAGTTGCCTTCATGACATACAGAAAAACAACAGAAAGATGAAGAGAAGAGAGAACATTGTGTGACAGATTACAGTGTAATTTTATAGATGATATTCAGTCTAGAGTCAGCCTTTCATTAATTATTAATAATTAATTATTTATTTTGTTGGGGGAAAAAAATGTATAATTGCTTATGTATATATTACTCTTTATATTTATGTTTATTTATTTATGTTTATGTTAATTTAGTAATTTATATTTGATTTGAATGGTATTTGTTCTGTTATATTTTATAAAATATAATTTAATATAAATATAATTAACATAGATATTAATTAAAATTATTATATTATTAATAATAATTAAAATAAATCAAATTATTAGATTATTATGATAGGTTTGTTTATTAATTAAATGTATACATGCATGTCTGTGTATTTATACATAATAAATACACACACACACACATTATGTAAACAAAACATTTATTTTGGATGTGATTAATCACAAATAATCATGATTATTGCGTTAAATCGTTTGTGCGATTAATTTACTTGCATGAAATAATTTCTTCCCTATTGAGAGTCAAACAGCTTCTCAAATGATGAAAAAATGAATGACAGAGCTTGTTTTTAACTCTTGGGAATTGATTGTATTGTTGGATCTCATGTAAGTGATACAGTTTTCATTGCAGTGGAAAGTTATTTTGATTTGACATTTTCTCAACTGATTTATTCATGTCTCTGTTTTTGCTCCAGCCTCTAAGAGAGACTGTATCGAGAGGTTTGGCCAGAGGACTATCGAGAGGATCAACCATGATGACGATATCATCTGCACAACAGAGTACTCACGGATCGTCCCTTTAGAGAATGGAGAGGTACAGACACACAAAAACTCTGTCCAAACACTGGCTGATGCCCACTGACCTCATTTACCTGCTTATATCTCTGTAGATGCACTTATATACTTATAGTACTTGTACTTTAGGTATTATAGTACTTATACTTTAGGTATTATTGTGATATCTGACCTTTTATGATTCCTAACTCCCGCTCATATGTGTTCAGATTGTGGTGTCTCTGGTGAACGGACGTCCGGGTGCCATGAACTTCTCCTACTCTCCTGTTTTGAGGGAGTTCACCAAGGCCACCAACATCCGCCTGCGCTTCCTACGCACCAACACGCTGCTGGGTCACCTGATGGGCAAAGCCCTGAGAGACCCCACGGTCACACGAAGAGTAAGATTCGCTTTTATTGAACAGACAGAAGTTACAAACAAAGCTCCATCAGATACATGTTTAAAACCATAAATTATTCTAAGTGTAACATATTGTCTGCATTTTCTTTCTTCAGTATTACTACAGTATTAAGGACATCAGTATTGGAGGGAGATGTGTGTGTAATGGCCACGCTGAGGCCTGTAATGCCCAAGACCCCAACGATCCATACAAGTAAGTGACTTTGAAGAACTTAAGAACTTCCCTGCCAAGCTACGTGTGCCACAAGAAGAAATACAAATATTACTTTCCTATATTCATACTTTAACTACTGTAAATGTATGGGGACAGTATGAGCTTTTTATTTTTAGTAATTATTTATTTATTTACACTTCTATGTAGCAAAGATGCATTAAATTGATCAAAAGTAACTGAAGACATTTATAATATGTTATAAATATTTATTATATGTGTAATATATATTATAAATTTCTATTTCAAATAAATGCAGTTCTTTTAAATTTTTTATTCATTAAAGGGTTAGTTTACCCAAAAATGAAATTTTAACATGTATTCAAATAGAAAACAGTTATTTTTAAATTGTAATAATATTTCACATTATTACTATATTTAATATTGTACCCTTGATGAGCATAACAGACTTATTTTAATAACTTAACAAACAAACAAAAAAACTAAAACTTGACCAAATCTGACCGTCCCAAAACCTTTGAGTTGTAAGTGTAGTCAATTAAAAGTATTTTGCCCCGTTGCTCCCAAGAATCGCACGCAATCCCTCGTAAGGATGTTGAGTGTGGTAAGATGCAATTGCAATCTTTCATCATCAACATGCAAATTTTATCTCTACACTCTTGCTAGTATACAAATATTTCACGGATTTGTCCATACACCTTTGTATTTTCATGACTTATAGCTGAGGGCCATTTCTTTCTGTAAATATGTGTGTGTGCCAAAGCAGGAGACTGAAATCATACCCATTCATAATCTGCTCTTTCCTGTACCCTGAGGCTGTTAAAAATTACCCTTAGTTTCCACTCACACAGCAGACCACTAGCACAGGCACATACATGCTGCCTTGACACTCTGCTACAAGGAGTCTTCACTATTATTTTACCTCAAGAACAAAATTTTAACAAGAGCTACGTAATCCAGAATTTTTGAATATAGCCCCAGGGTCTCAAATGCCACTAAACAACCAATGCCATATCAGGTTGTTTTTTTAGGTTTTTAGTAAATAAGCAACTCGTGGTCAGAGCAACTCGCTTCTTCAAGGCGCGTGTCTCAGGACAGTGAGTGATGGTGGCTGGGGAGGGACATTCTTTAGTTCTGAGGCCCTACAGGCGCCTGGATTTACTAGCTTGTCAGAAGATAGCCATGTACCATGAGACAGTGCATTGTACATGATCTCTCTTAAAAAGTATCAGTTCACAAAAAGAGAAGGGTTTATTCTCTCAGGTGATTGAAGACGTTTTGTGGAATATACCAAGTGATTTCAGTTTTTTGCTTCTTTGATTATGTTCCAGAAGTTAAAGTGTATTGAAATCTTACAAACATTTAAGCGAAATCCTCAAAAATGTGTGGTGTGTGGTCCTGTTGTGCAGCAGACCTTTAGACATAAAGCAGATCATGTTGTTTATGTAATATTTCAGGAATCTTGAGGTATTTTCTTGGCTTCTTTGTATGTCGTAATCAAGATACATCCGCCAGTCATAGTTTTTGTCCCTGCTGATAAATAGTCTGTTACTGTATTTGGTCATTCCAGAGATTCCTGCTGTGTTCTGTGTCAGCAAACAGGGATATAAACCACCTGGAAGGTGTCAGATGTGTCAGTTTGAAAAAAGAAACTCTCCTGTGAGGGACTTATCAAAACCCAGAGGGTTAATTCAAATCATAGCAACAAGAAACAGATGCTAACATTGGGTTTGGAGAGGAGGGAGAGTTTTCATAACCTTCATGGATCTCTTCATTAAATCTGCTGTTCTTTGTGATTTCCTCTGTATAGGAAATGTATTGCGTGCGTGTGTAACTGATATTGTCGAGTTTTACTGATATACATGCGATGGGGATATTGGAGAACAGATGTTTTCCTCTGAGACTGTCACACCTGTATATTTCAACATGCAACACACATTTTTTCTAGGTGTTGGCAATTTAATTGAGTGTTTCTGTGGTGATTTTTTTACTATACAAAGTGGTGGAATTAAAAGAGTTAGTTCACTCAAAAATTGTGTTTATTCACTCATGTTGTTACAAATCTGTAAGACACAAATTAAGATTTTTTTAATGAAATCTGAGAGCTTTCTGATCCTGCATAGACTAACACAACTAAGACATTCAAGGTTAAAATCAAGTTAGTAAGGACATTGTTAAAATAGTCCATGTGACATTAGTGGCAAAAAACTGTCATTTTATGAATAATGATAATAATAAATTATTTTTTTAATAGCATGTAAAAAGATAGACATTATACAATGGTAAACATTTTTAACAGTAGTGTTAATAACAAAGTTTGTATTCAGTCAAAAAGACAAAAATAGTAGACTAGGGTAATGATGCTGAAAATTCAGCTTTGCGTCACATAAATTTCATTTTAAAAGAGTAAACAGTTATTTGTAGTAATATTTCACAATATTACTGTTTCTACTGTATTTTCAATCAAATAAATGCATCCTTCGTGAGAATAATAGAATTCTTCCCGATAACTGAAGGACTGATGAATACAGATAGTGAAGGGTGGTGGGTTTTGATTGATAGAACTAAATGAGGATGACCCAAAGAATGAGTCAGACGCTGAAGGTCAGAGGTCAATCACTAAAGCGTACTCCACCTACTGTAAGCTTTCCAGGTGCTCCTGTTTGCCCCACAGGTACCACGAGTTAAACTGATGTCAGCGTGCAGTTGATTTATGGGGAGATTTGTGTAGTGAGATAACTTCTTCCGTGCTGTAAGCTGGAGTTGCAGCTTAAGATGTCCAGGCATGTGTGTTAAAGTCTTAGAGGAGATCTAGAGGGCAGAGGGGGGTTAATAGACTGTGGATGGGCTTGGTTAGTATGGTTGGCTGTAGCTCATTTGAAGTAAGGCTCTAGAACACTTTCTCTGACTGTGGCTGATGAAGGGTTCAATTGGCACTCAAGCTGAACTTCCCAAACAGAATCGGGGAAACTAAAAGTCTCACTGGAGTGCAAATGTGCGTCCTTTCTTATGTGTGCACTTAGTAGCACTCAAGGGAAAGTGAAGAGTCATTGTGTTGTATGCGTTTATGTGCAAGCCTGTATGGAACATTGTAGTAACTGATGAGAGTGAACATATCAGAAGTTTATTTTTATGATCTTGGGATAAGTTTTTAAGACTTCTTATGGTACACTACATTAAAGAGATCGTTTTGGGTTTTTTTGTGCACAAAAAGTATTCTTGTAGCTTCATAAAATTCAGGCTGAACCACTGATGTCACATGGGCTACTTTAATGATGTCCTTACTAAGTTTCTGGGCCTTGAACATGGTAGTTGTGTTGCTATCTATCTATTTCATCAAAAATATCTTAATTTGTGTTCAGAAGATGAACGAAGGTCTTACAGGTTTAGAAAGACATGAGGGTGATTAATTAATGACAGTACTATTTTCATTTTTGAGTGAACTATCCCTTTAAGGCCCATTCACATGAAAATTCAGTGCGATTAAACATTTTAATTTGAGTGAACATCGTTCATTTAAGTCTTCTCAGACTCTACAAACATGCAGTCAATGCTATAAATTATTAATCTCTTTTCCATCACACAGCAAAAAAAATGGGTTAACCAACTGGAACAGTGTCACTACTGTTACATCATGCAACTATTTTATGATTTCGGGATTTAGTATGAATTTTTATCATTTGATTCATTCAAAAATGTATTTAGCAAAAACAAGCAGATTGTATGAATTGACCGCCAATATGCTTTACTTAATTAATAGTTCACTCTTCTCAAATCTATAAATGCTTTTATCGTTACTGTTCGTGGTCATTATTAATGATTATCATTTGAATGTATTAATATGGTGTATGTAATGCCTATAGCAGTTGTTTACTGTCTGTGTAGCTTTATGATGATACGTGTGTGCATGAGGAGGCCGCTGAATCTGTTAATTCTATTAGCTTTTCAGATGATGTAGGAACATTTAGCAAGCGTGAAGTTACTTAACCCTTTCAGACTCTCAGGTTTTAAAGACTCTCTCGCTTTCTCTCTATCTCCCTAATTCACTCTTTTCCTGGAAGCAGCAAGGTCAGTGAGAAGTTTAGACACTTGAATAAAAGCTCTTGTGTGGCTCATTTGAGGCCCATAGACATGAAGCACTTTAGTATTTGCATATAGTGGCCCCTCAAGATTGAGACGAAAGAAGACCAGTGAGAATTTCTGCTTAAAATTCATTATAAAATTCTGTTCTGAAACATTAACAAAATAAATAAATAATATGCACTAATATACACATATTCTTCACATAAATATAATGAAAGAATGAGGTATATTTGAGAATTGCTCAAATAGCTCAAAAGCATACAGCTCGTTTTAGGTTTTAAGATATAAACGTGTGGTATAGACTGTGTTTGGTTGTTAACCTGGGATTGTCTTTTATGTCTGTGTCTCTTAGGCTTCAGTGTGACTGCCAGCACAACACTTGCGGGCCGTCATGTGATCGCTGTTGCCCCGGCTTCAACCAGTTTCCATGGAAACCAGCCACAACTTACAGTGCCAATGGATGTGAACGTGAGTTTTCCTCTCTGCGTCCAGTGAGCCAACAAAGCAAAGATTTAGTACCTTCCTTGACACATTGTTCTAAAAACATGTTTTCTGTCTTGTGGGAGATTTTTTTCTGCCTTCCTTTCTTGATGGCAGAACAGCATTTTCTTTATTCTTTCTAACAGTGCTCTTGTTTATTGTTAATAGACGTGACATTTAAGTATGAGTGTGAACTTTTCAGAAAGTTCAGAATATCTTCACTCAAACTCAGAAACTTTGAATGATCTCTGTCTGGAACTGCAATCTCTTTACACTTTACACTTTTTAAGTTTCTCTACCTACAGTCTCCCATTTATCATTTTTTAAATTCATTCTAACAATATTATACATTGTTATATACAGTATTATATATTTTTCCTGAAGTTCTAGTGAAGTGTTAAGTGGAATTATAACTCTATTGACAAGTAGATGAAAAACCTTTAGCGAAAGGACAGAGTAAAACAACAACAAGTGCTTTTTTAAACAATTTGAAAAAAAATCATTGTATTGTCTTATTTAATTACATTTTAAAACATTATTTAAAATGTCTATTTTATGTCATTAAAATAAAAAACATTAATTTATAATTTAATTTATAACATAAAAAAAGGTTTAAAAAACAATTCGGTCTTGTCTTTAAAAAAGGGATTTATTGTACATTTTTCATTTAAAATGTATCTACTTGTGTATATTTAGTTTTATTGTGTCATTTTACTACTTTTAACATTTTTAAAATTGAAAATGTAGGTGTAATTTGTCTATTTAAAAGTGTGTTTTATACATACACATAAGCACACACACACACACACACACACACACATATATTATTGAATTTCATTAATTATTTTTTTTCTCTTTAATTAATTTAATTTATTAAATTGATAGTTTATTGTACCTTTATTTAAGGAGCACTCCTAGACCTCTAGGTAAATGTGAATACCTGATACCTTTATAAATGTAAATATGTAATAGCCTTTCAGACCTCGGATTGGTCTTGTTGTGCAGAGATGTTTTGATTTTTGTTCTCGATTGTATGAGGATGTTTATAGGCTCAGTTTAGGATCAGCGTAGTCTCTGTTTTAGTAAGACATCAGAGTCAGTATGAATAGGAGAGGCGGGCAGTCCGTGTGAACAGCTCCAGCCTGCTGTGAGCTCATACAGACACTAATCCAGTCTGGCTTCTCTCACACACTGTAAAAATAGTCCCACTATGCTTTTAAGAGGATCTCAGACTCACTCTCTGGGTGTCTATCTGTGTATTGGGAGCCATTTCAGTCTGGAAAATGTTTCCTCTGTGCATATTGTTGGATATCCGCTGTTTCTTGCCTAATCTAATCTGAGTTCCCAAATATAAAACCACTCCTTTGTGTGGAAAGAGACTTCAGTGAGGTTTATGGCACATCTGTGAGCAGAGCTGGCTTGAGTAAAGCCAGAGAGACTTTCTCATCTGACAGAGCTGTTTCATCTCACGTCGGGTTACCGTGTCCTCACCCTGCTGTCAGTGGACTGGACCCTAGCAAAACACACCTCATGTCCTGTCAAAGACTCCATTAGAGCCTGCTGCCAGTCATGTTTTAATAGTCAATTTGTCCTAAGAATTTTTGCTGATCACAGCTAATTCAAATGTATCGAAATTCGTGATGGACTTTAAAATAGATAGATAGATAGATAGATAGTCACGTTGCATAGAATATGTTGTAATCACATTGTATGGTCAAATTTTGATCTCAATAAGGTCTGTAGTCACACATTGCCCGTTCAGGTTTTTCTGTGATTGTCTAATCACACATCATACAAATACATGTCTATACAAATCTGCCATTTTTGTTAGTATCGTGAAATCCTAACTAGATTTTGTTATAATCTGCTACATCTAATACCAAAATGACTAATCCTATTGTAGTATTTATAACTGTAGTAACTAATATTTTGGTGTACACACAATCATTATGTTATTTGTAAATGTTTAAACTTGTATCTAAAGATTCCCTCACAGTTTACTAACTTGCTAACTTCACTCCTAGCTAATTACTGTTCTTTTTTCTCTTTCCTTTCCCCCTCTCTGCTGTCATTCCTCTCGGGAACAGTCTGAACTCTTCAGGTGGACACTGATGTGTTTTGTGCTTGTCCTGCCCTGCTTATATCTGTGCTTATTGTATATTGTTGTCTCTGCACTGAGAGATGAGTTATTAATCTCGGCATGTTGTGTGTGTGTGTTTGCAGAATGTAACTGCCACAGACACTCATCAGAGTGCTACTATGATCCAGAGATCGACCAGCGGAGAGCCAGTCTCAACATGCAGGGAGAATACAGTGGCGGAGGAGTGTGTGTCGAATGTCAGGTAGGCTCAGGTGTACAAACACACTAATTACACAGAAGTGGTGTGGATGCATCGGCTGTGGCTCAAGACCTACCTATACAACATTTACGGACAACATAAGTGCATACAGCGGTTTGGAAACAGCTGTTGATGTTTTAGCAAATACATTTTAGTGATTTTTATTCTTTCACAGCATCACACCACAGGCGTCAACTGTGAGCGCTGCATTTCTGGGTATTACAGATCACCTGATCATCCTCTTGAGTCCCCATTCGCCTGTTCAGGTGAGTCTCTCATGATCTTTTTAGCATTCATTTATTTTTATTTTAGTCATTTTATTGCCCTGAGAGTGATTTGCAGGGAGTGTGGGATCTTATGCTTTCAAAGCTAGCTTACTATTGCTAGCCTCTCATAAACTGCCTATTATACCTTTAACTGATCTTTAGATATCGATGAAGCATGTTCCTTTATTTCTTTATTTTTTGGCTTTCTCTGATTCTCTCATGTGTTTTGCAGAGTGCCAGTGTGAGTCTGAGTTCACTGATGGCACTTGTGAGGATCTGACCGGGCGCTGTTACTGTAAACCCAACTACACCGGTGAGAACTGTGACACATGTGCAGAGGGATACGAACGCTTCCCTGAATGCCACCGTAAGTCTGTCTGTGTGTGTGTTTATCTTTGAAGCTTTCATGAAGGTTTCAGGCATTATATTTCAGTTAAATTCATCCAGTGCTCATAATTATCTTTTAAACAGTTAGCAAACATATTTAGTATACAGTTGCTTGTTTTATTCCTGACAGTGGTCTACATCAGTGGAGAGGCCAGACCTGCAGGGGAAATCATTAGTAAGAGATTAAATTGATTCAGTTTGATTCATTTCGGTTTGGACCTTATCTGATTCTTATTCTCAATCACTGATTACTCATACATTTTATTGCATTCTTGTGTTGTGCAGACTGTGAGTGCAGCGCTGCAGGTACAGAAGGGAACTCCTGTAGGCCGGACCCTCGCACCAATACATGTGTGTGTAAACCTGAATTCACTGGAGAACACTGTGACACCTGCGCTCCTGGTCACTTCAGCCTCAACTGTCAGCGTAAGCACATTTTTATGGCTTTTATAGTTGTCACTGAGTTAACTGTAAGGATATTTTTAAAGTGCTCTTTATAATGGCCTGTGAAAGGTTTATATTTTGATTTTCATGTTGACATCAACTTGAAACAGCATGGGCATCATTTCAATGATTCAGAGTCGACTCTTTCTTTTGAGAGACAATAGCTTTATACACGGTGCCCTTTAAGATTTAAAACTTCACTTAAAGCTGTGTTACACACTGCATGAAAGCTGATTTTCAAAAGTCCATATTAGGAGCACTTTAATGATAGTATATTGTTTGTCATTTCATTATGTATATGTGTGTATTGTTAAGTCTCAGATCAGATCAGCTGTCCCATTCTGCCCATTCTGCCTATCCACTGCAACAGGTGTCATCTGAGAAAACGCATGCAGATTGTTTCATCAGTGTTTGTCTGTCTGCTGAACTGCTGTTGATTTTGCACATAGTTGGAGTGTTTGTGAGCACAATATACCACCCAATGACAAAGGCAATGCAAACATACCCGCATTCTTGTTCCTCTCCCTTCCCCCAGGCTGTCAGTGTTCAGGCCAGGGTTGCCTGGATGGGTCCTGTGATGCACTAACAGGCCAGTGTGTGTGTCGGAGTGGGTTTCAGGGTTATTCATGCGAGCAGTGTGCACCCGGCTACTTCAACTATCCACTGTGCCAATGTGAGTGCTTGCCAACTCTAATCTCACTAAACTTCAAAATCCCCCATGAGTGCTGCCAAACCATGAACTTTACAGTGCAGCCACAATAACTGTTTCCTGTTCTTTTACTGCTCTGATTAAGGTCAACTTGAATTTTTAATTATCCCTACTTACATTCTTAACACGCATTCTTGATCTTATTGCTTTTGATTAAACAGTGCACATTATAAAATGTAGTAAGTGTATTGGTTAATATTACCAGTTTGATTGGCTAAGTGGCATAACTTTTTACTCTGCTTGTCAATGTATGAACATTTACAGATTGTGAGTGTGTGTGTTAGTGGTGGAGATTTTTCAGTGACTTTTTCTGTAGTTTACATCATTACACCAGTAGGTGGAGACAAGTGACAGTCTGTTTAACAGATTCCTTTGAATCGTTCACTTGACCAATTCATTCAAAGACATTGATTTCTTCTGAAGTGAAACAAGGGACTGTCTTCATGAGCAAGTTCATTGAATGAATCTCTTACCCAGATAAAGTTGTTCGAAAACTTTGATCTATTCAGTCTTTATAAGTCATTGAATATTTTACTTTACTGGCTTGTTCAAAAACACTGAATCATTCAGGAACAAAACAAGTGGCTGTCTTGATAAGTGAGTCGTTGAATCATTTACTCAACCAGGTTGATTTGTTCAAAAACATTGTTTCATTCAGGTACAAAACAAATGACTGTCTTCATAGGTTACTGAATCTTTTACTTAACTGATTTGTTGAAAAACAATGATTCATTCAGAAACAAAACAAGAGACTGCTCCAAAAGAGCCATTTGATTGTTCAAAAATATTCATTCGGAAACGTTCTTCATAAATTAGTCATTTGAATTGTTCACTCATCCGGTTTATTTGAAAATACTGATTCATTCAGAAATTAAACAAGTGACTGTCTTTATGAGTGAATCATTTGATTCATTCACTCAACTAAATAGGTTTGTTCAAAAAACATTAATTAATTTAGGAACAAAAAAGGGACTGTCTTATATCATGAGTCATTATATCATTTACATATCCAAATTGATTTCTTCAAAAACTCAAAAGATCATTCAGGAACAAAACCTTTCATTCAAGTCACTGAATGTTCATTTAAAAAACTTGCTTAAAAATTCTGAATCATTCAGGCAAAATAATGTCTACTATGCAAGTTGGTCAATATTGAATATTAACATTCTCATTACATGCGCTTTTCCACTTGGAAATGTGTCATGTTACAGAAGTATAAAGGATTGCGAAAGCATTTCTTGTTGACCTTTTGTTTCCTTCCTCTCTCTGTCTGTAGATTGTGGTTGCAGTGTTGTGGGCTCTATGCCTGAGATATGCAACACAGCCGGTCAGTGTTTGTGCAGGCCGGAGTTCACTAGTCCTCGCTGCGATCAGTGTCGCTCAGGCTTCCACTCATATCCAAATTGCGAGGGTACGACACACACACACACACACACAGTGATTTAATACATTAAAGAAAGGCTCAGTCTGATGTTTGCATGTACACTGTCTGTATTATCTCAATTATAAATACTTTAATTTAATTTCCCAGTGTGCACTTGTGACCCTCGCACATCTTTGGACTCCAGCTGTACGCTGTCGGGTCAATGTAACTGCAGGCCCAACTACAGTGGCCCCAAATGTGATCAGTGTGCACCCGGATATTACTCCTATCCCAGCTGCACACGTAAGCCACATGACTCTAATCACAGGCCAACATCAAGAGAAGGGCTGTCTGTGGTAACAGGTGACTTTACATTGAAATCTCTATGTTTCAGCATGTCATTGTTCAGTGGAGGGATCTCGCTTCAGCTCCTGTGACCCAGTGTCTGGTCAGTGTACTTGTCTGCCAAACATTGTGGGTCAGAGGTGTGATAGCTGTAGTCCTGGGTCATATGGCTTTCCCCTCTGCCAAGGTGATCTTATTTAAACAATATTCATTTTCCTGTATATTACATTCATTTGAAGTAGTTCTGATGGTTTTCTTTCCCTGCCTGTGCTCTAGTTGGGACCTGTAACCCAGCCGGCTCTGTTCATAGTAACATCCTGCCCACTGTGGTGAGTATAACTGAGCTTTCTACATTAAACATGGCTGCATTCAGAATGCATAATGCATACTGTTCTGTAAATTATTCATGTTGTTATATTGTGCAATCATACTATATACTACACATAATAAGTTAGAATATTTTGTGAACTTATTACTGCTGTCAAATAATTAATCTTGAATTAATCGCATACAAAATAAAAGTTTTTGTTTGTATAATATATGTGTTCTGTGTATATTTATTGTGTATAAATACACATACATACAGTATATATTTGGCAAATATTCACATGTATTTACACGTCTATATTTATAATTACATAATGTATATTATAAATAAATATATTTAATATATAATCTTAATTTATTCTTCTGAAATACAGTATATACAGGCAGTACGCATATATTATCAAAACAAAAACTTTTCTTTCTGAAGCGATTAATTGCGATTAAACGTTTGACAGCACTAATAAACATATTTAATATATAAATATAACATATTTTTCTTAAATATACATACATGTGTTTATCTATATATACATAACAAATATACACACTACAAGCATAATTATGATGTAAGCAAAAATGATCTTTTACGTTGTTATTTTTAACTACAGCTGTAAATGAGGATTTTTTTCTTATTTCTCAAGTTTTCGTTCCTGTTCCAGATTCTCAGTGCTTGTTTTTAATTCTTCAGGGTTCCTGCACCTGTCGGCCTCATGTAGAGGGGGTGGCGTGTGATCGCTGTAAGCCTCTCTACTGGAATCTTTCTCCCGAATCAGTCCATGGATGCTCAAGTAAGAGAAAAGTTTGGGCACACAGCGCAAAATGACATTTTAAGTAATTGGGCAAACGTCTAAACAAAAGACTGTTTGCTTTGGTGGCAAATCAGACTCTAGTGACAGCGCAGTTTTCAGATATGTGGCTTGTTAGTTAAGCTGTATATAAAATGAAACCTGTCTCTCTGCTAATGTATATTATGATTTATTTTGCAGACTGTGACTGTAATACATTAGGAACTATAAGCGAGGTTGCAGAGTGCACTCAGGTATGGAAATATCAATGATAACTCCATATTACAAATTTAAGTCCAAGAGCATAGTTAACAAGCCTTCATCTGTGTTTGAATTAGAGGACCGGTCAGTGTTACTGTAAACCCAATGTGTGCAGTGGCACATGTAATGTGTGCAAGGATGGGTACTTCAGCCTTCAGAAGAACAACTATTTTGGGTGCCAAGGTACATAATCAATTCCAGGTAGACATTCTGAATACTCAGTTGAAGAAATGGTTTAAACTCTCGCCCCTGTGCATCTAGGCTGCCAGTGTGACATTGGAGGCTCTGTTGGGCAGGCGTGTGATAAGAGGCACGGGCGGTGTCGATGCAGACCCAATGTGGAGGGACCCAAATGCAACCTGTGAGTGACTGGAAAAAGCCCACAGAGAAGTAGCAGTGTGCAGTTAATGTGGGGTTCTGTCGTAACTCTGGTGTGTCTTGTTTAGACCTCGGCCAGATCATTATTTTCCAGACCTGCACCATATGAAGTTTGAAGTGGAGGAAGGCACCACCATGGATGGACGTCCAGTGAGGTTTGGTTACAATCCACTGGAGTTTGAGAGCTTCAGCTGGAGGGGGTATGCCCAGATGTCCCCCATACAGGTACACAAACAAACGTATAAGACTATGTTTGCACCTTGGAATCTATTTTTTTAATTACATTATTGAGTGGTTAATAATAATAAAATAACAAATTGCTATAATAATAACAAATAATTGTTAGATTAATAATTCTGTTATTGTAATAATAAAAAATAACAACAATAACAAGAGTAGTAATAGCAATTGATTATTGCTATAAATTATTCTTTTTGTTGTTAATATTATTATTAATAATCCATAATAATGTATTTCTGTAATTATAACATCATCATCATTGAATGGTAAATGATAATAATACTAATACAATATATAATAATCATCTAGAATTATGATAACAATTACAAATTGTAATAATAATAACTGACAACAACAGTTATTATTACATGTATGTAATATTCATAATAATAATAATTTAATAATAATAATGAAAAATGTACAAAAATAATATTATTGAATGGCTAATAATGATAAAATAACAAATTGCTATATTAATAACATTATTTATAATACTGATAATAAAATTATAAAAACAATAAAGTTAATTCTTTCTATTAATACTGTTAATATGTATAATAATACATCTATATACAATCTATGACACACTTATAAAAACTATTATTATTATTATTACTATTATTACATATTATGTGTTACAGCAATGTGTGTTTTGATTTCACTTGTAAAGTTTTTACCTGTTGGTTATTCTTTTTCGCTCAGAATTATGTCACATTACAGAAGTAAAATAGATTATGAATACTGTTTATAATGTTGTTACTATTATCATCATTTTGTAGATATTTAAGATGTAGAAGTTGGTGCATGTGTGTAAAATGACACTGAGATGTAGCGTGTGACTGAAATGCTCTGTGTCTTTGGCTTGGCTGAGGGTTTGATCATGGCTTTGTATTGCTGCTGCTTGTGTACATTGGCTGCTGTGTTGGGTTGTAGTGCTGGTTGGTGGTGGTTTTAAGCAACAGCTTTGCATTTGTCTCTCTTTCTGTCTGTGTCTGTATGTCTGTTGTGGGCCGTTCTCTTGCTCTCTAGCCTCGGGTTCTGGTTGAGGTGGTGGTTGGTTCTCCAGACCTGTTTCATGTGGTCTTGCACTATGTTAACCGTGGGAGCGTGGACGTGAGGGGTCGGGTCTCTGTGATCGAGGATGGCAGGCACTTCCTGTGTGGGAACTGTAAGTTTTTAAGCACCCTCTGTTTTAATCGGTCTACATCTTTCTACCTTCCTCACTTAAAGCCTTTACTCTCTGAGCTGGTGACCTCTTGCTTTCTTCACAAACCCTCCCTCTTCTCCCCATGTCCAAGACACACTCTCACAGCAACCTGCATCTCAGATCTATCACATGATCACAGTTCAGCTCTTTAACACAGACCGTGTTATGTGCTGTACACCCTCCTCTCCTCTTTCCCTCTCTCTCCTCTTCTTCTTGTCTTCCTTGTCCTTCATCTCAGAATACGGTTAAAATGATGGTGCACGTACGTGAAGCAGACGTGTATCTCACGCGGTTCATCCTTAGATATATAAACACGAGGCTGGCCGTGTCGAACGGTAAAATCACAGCCTATCAGAACAGCAGAAGAGGTACGTGTGATGGTTCGATCTGCAAGACTGTTGCCCTATATGCTCTATATTTATTATTTTAGCTAATAATAGCTAATTTGCTAAATGTGTGCCTGATAAAGCTTTTAACTTAATAAACTACTAGATTTTTTTATAGCTGTAATATATAGTACTTTTTTTGTATATTATATTTATTGTGATATTTTTTTATTTTCTCCAAAAGCTGTTTAATTTCTTGATATGCTACGGATTCCTCTTGTTTTGGTATTTGTTTATAAAAAAAATTCAGAAGCAAAGTTATTTATGCATTTAAAAAAGAATAAAAAAAGGCATAATGTATACAATTTTCATAACTAAGTAAAAATTTTATAATGATACAATTTCAGTCGGTTATAATTTATTACTTCCAACATCTGTGTATTAAGGCACTATTGTTTGACTTGGCTACTGTAATACTAAGTCTAATCATATGGATAATCAAATTAGTTTTAATATATATCAAATCTTTACACCATTTTAAAGTCATTTTTAGAATTTGGATAGAAGTCTTCCATCCCATTCTACTTTCGTTGAATGCAAAAGAGCTTAGACATTCTACTAAACCTCACCTTTTGTGTTTCACAGAAAAAAAGAAAGTAAATTAAATATATGAGTAAATTGTGAAAGCTTTTAATTTTAAATGAACTATTATTTGAGTACGACAATTGCTATCTTTATGATGTTTAATAATTTATATATATGTAACTTCATAGTTTTATTAATTCCTTTAATGCTGTGACCCCATCCCCATTAAACAGGTTTCCATCCTTCTCTTTCAGGCTCTGAGCAGTCCAAGCAGATCGTCTTTGCACCCACTTCAGAACCTACGTTTGTAAACGTGCCTCAGAATAGTTTTGTGGAGCCCTTTGTCTTGAACCCAGGAACCTGGACTGTGATTATTGAGGCGGAGGGCATTCTGCTGGTAGGACCCTCTCTTAAATATGCATTGTTACTACTGTACATAAACAAACCCTAAACACACTCCTCTGTCTCTTTCTCTCTGCAGGACTACCTGGTGCTGTTGCCCAGTGCCTATTACGAGGCTCCCATCCTGCAACTTCAAGTGACTGAACCCTGTTCATACAGCAACACACAGGAGTCCAGTCAAAAGTCAGCAGCACAGCAACTTTTCATACGATTATCATGTGTATGCCTGCATTGTGACTAAGGTAGTCTGTCTTCTGGTGTGTTCAGCTGTCTGCAGTACATGTATCTGTCTCTGGATGAGTTCCCATCCATCTCCAGCAATGATGCCAACTGCAGGTCTGATAATCACCTGCCCAGACCCTGCCACACTGAAAAGATCACTCCCCGCCATCCCAGCATGGCTATCTGCAGCGGCAATGACGTAAGATTCTGTTGTCAGCATTAATAATTATAAATGTTTCTTGAGCCTCAAATCAGCATATTAGAATGATGTGACACTGAAGACTGGAGTAATGATGCTCAGCTTTACGTCACAGGAATAAATTACATTGTAAATTATATTACAATAGAAAACATTTATATAGTATTTCACAATATTTTGACCCAGATGAATGCAGCGTTAGTGGCCAAACATTACTACGCCCGAACCTTTGAGCAGTACTGTGTAAATACATAAAAGCCATATTTTTATACAAATAAAATGCTATTTGTGTGTTCAGATGAACGTCCAGCTGCGTGGTCGTGTTCCTTTTCCTGGAGAGTACGTGTTGGTGGTCGAGTACGCCAGTGAAGACCAATTCCCTCAAACTTTCAATGTGTCTGTTAATTCACCGGGTGAAAGCACTCATCAAGAGCAAGTAACCCTGCTCCACTGCAAATACAGGTGTGTTTGTGCAGCATTGCAACCTTTGCCTTTTCTTTTGTTTCACACACAACCTGACGGGTTCATAATATATACTTTTGGTTTTTACCCAGCTTTATTTTTTTTCTGTTAGTCAAGTTTTTGCTTTAGAACAGTCATATTTAGTTTACAGTTTCTGTGTCTGAGAATTAAACACGCTTTTTTCGATACTGTACCTTTAAGGCTTTTATAAGACATTGTTTTATGATTGGTTAGGCACTTTGCATTTGCATTAAAATGAGTCATATTTAATATTTTAAAGGAACATCATTTTCACAATGAGGTATAAATGAGCAATTTTTTTTGTATCGATCCATTTTTTTTTCTTTTGCATGCCATTTAATTCATTAGTTCATCTTTTCTTATTTTACTCTGCATTTGCTGATTGATTCGTATGTATGTGTCTCTGTATGTTTTGTAGTTTCTTGTGCCGTGCAGTGTCTGTAGATGACAAGAAGCGTGTGGCAGTCTTCACTCTCTCTACAGAGGCTGATATCCTGCTCACCACAGACAGAAGCAGTTTTTTCCTTGTGAGAGAGTTGTTTTCTGCTTGAATCTGCCATAAAAGCTATTTATTTGTGTCCACTGTAAACGCACTATTTACAAGTGTGTGTCTAATTTACCTTCCAGCACAAAGTGTTCCTCATCCCTCGTGCTCAGTTCACCATGGAGTACCTGAAGCCCAGAATTCACTGCATCAACACACATGGGCACTTCTCTCCAGACAGGTGACTAACACAACATGGAAACATGGAAATCTTAAACTAAGTCTAGTGTGCTGCATCATGTGCCATTGCGTTCAAACACTTGTTTTGTAGATGTATTACTATTATTATTTAAATTTTAGCTTTTATTGTTAGGTTATTTGTTGGGTTTTATTACATTTTGTTAAAATTTTATATCATATCATTTTATTTTATTACATTTTATAAATATATATATATATATTTTTACATTTTATAATTGTTTTTTATTAAAAATAATAGTTTTTCTAACTACTATTTTATTATTTTATTTTAAATTATTTTATGTCATGTTATGTTATGTTTTTCTAACTACCATTTTACCTAAACAAAATTCTTGTGTCTTGCATTCACCGGCCTTTCCGGAAATCACATTTAGTTATTTTTCAGACATTTTTAAATTATGACATTTGATGCTTAAATTATTATCATCCTCAGACAAATCGTAAGACATTTACAGGACTTTTATCTATTTTAGATATCAAAGTGAAGAATATTTGCGTGTTATTTATCACAGGGTTTGTGCTATTCATATTCATGTTTTATATTCTCTGTTGTCCAGCGGCTCCTGCATCCCGTCTCGTTTCCAGAATCCTCCTCAGTCTCTGGTCTTAAAAGAGGGTCAGGCTTCTTCTGTGCTGGACTCGGCTATGGCTTCAGCCCCCGATCCCAGCCTTTATGCAGACAGACCAATGACTTCCAGACCACCAACCGCTGCTGATAACAGTGAACACATGCTTCTGGATCCTAATCAGGTACATCAGGGCCTATTAAACTCTCATTGCTGTCTAACATCTCTTACTGTTTCTTCCTTTTAAAAGAACCTTTTCCCCTCCATTTATCCATCTGTTGTGCCTGTTTTGTAGTTTGTCTCTTTCTGATATTTAAATGCTAACAAAAAAGCACACTTCTGATGTGCGTTTGTCTACTTTCTTTCCCAGAATGCTGTTACGTATTCAGCACGTGTGCATACACTGGGCCGTTATGTGTTCATCCTGCATTACCATCAGCCTCTGCACCCAACTTACAACGTCCAGGTCCACATCAACGGAGGACGCATATGGCAAGGTGAGCAAATAGATTAATACAGACTCACTTATTCACTTCTTCTTCTTTTTATCACTGAAAATGCTGTTTTATTAACGATCACTCTTTGTATTTCAGGCCACGTCAATGCATCCTTTTGTCCCCATGGTTATGGATGTCGTAGTGTTGTCATGTCAGAGAGCCAAATTATCCTGGATGTGACGGACTATGAAGTCATCCTGACCCTGCGTGTTCCAGACAGAAAGACACTGTGGCTGGTGAGTGTCGTTATGATGTTTTACTGAAGGTAATATGAATTGACAATAACAATGACCCTTCTTTTACTGTGTTTCAGGACTATGTGCTGGTGGTGCCAGAGAGCACTTACAGCACCAGCTTTTTGTCTGAGGAGCCACTGGACAAATCCTACGACTTCATCAGTAACTGTGGTCAAAACAGCTTTTATATAAGGTATGATACCTTATGCGTTTGTTAACCTGTAGGGATGCACAGTATAAAAATTCTGGGTGATAATTATATCCGTGTTAAAGCCTAAAAAGGCCACAAATTAATGAATACATTTCAGATATTCAAATTCAATACAATTGCGTCTAAATAAATATAAAAATAAAACACATTTTTACAATTATTTTATTATTAAAATTAAAATAACTGTTAAAAATCGTTTTCAGTAATTGAAATAAAGCTGAAATAAAATTTAAATTACAGTAAAATGAAAGACTGATAGAAGTAAAAACAATAAAAATATCAAAATTAATAAAACTTAAACTAAAATGAAAATTAAATAGTTTATAATGTATAGTATGATATTTGAGATTTGATAAAGATCACATTTAGGTGTTATTGAAATATTAGTTCTTTTAAAATATAACATTGAATTTTTTTTTAATCTTTTAATTAATTAATTAAAAACCTTAAATGGCAAAATGGAAATGACACACAATTAACTATGCAACAATGGATGATTCCAATAAATAAATCTCTAATACGGCTGATAATATGGTCCAGATATATTGTTCATGAACATATCCTGATATATCAATCTTAAAATGCCTTCCATCTTAACATTTACTTTTTGTTTTCAGCCCATCCACAGCGTCTCCTTTCTGTCGTAACTCTGCCATGTCTCTGTCTGCGTTCTTCAATAACGGCGCTGTGCCCTGTGGCTGTCATGAGGTGGGCGCTGAGAGCGATACCTGCGAGACCTTTGGAGGACAGTGCAAGTGCAGACCCAACGTGATTGGCCGAGACTGTTCCCAGTGTGCCACGGGATACTACGGCTTCCCCAACTGTAGACGTGAGTATCACCGGTCACGTGGTGGAAAGATGGGTGGATGGATGGATGGCTGATATTGTTTCTTTTTCTCTCTAGCATGTAACTGTGGTACTCGTCTGTGTGAGCCTGTGACGGGCGAGTGCATCTGTCCTCCACGGACCCTGCAGCCGGACTGTGTCACCTGTGAACCCCAGACATTTGGCTGCCATCCTCTGGTGGGGTGTGAGATGTGTAACTGCTCCAGGCCTGGAGTGGCTTCACTGGAGATCGGCTGTGACACACACAACGGCCAGTGCAGGTACAGTACAGCAGGACACACACACATATTTAACACCATCAAGTTTTTTTTGTTTGTTTGTTTTTTTTTGAGGGGGAAGTTTTTCTGGTGACGTCTCAAGGATATAGTATATGCGACCGTATACCTTACTGCTGTGACAGTTCTTCTGATATCTGCTTTCCTTCCCAGCTGTACTTTTACTGCTAATACCTATATGATTTCTTCATAATTAATTCTCTATCAGTGTTATTCTATTTTTATATACCATTGTAGTATTTATTAATATAAATGCAGTGCATTATGCACAGTCCTATTCCATATAAATACATGAAAACAATATATTTAAATTAGCTTTATTATCTATATTTCTTTTTAGCTTTAATCTGTATTTATATATTTATGTTTTAGTTTTAGTAATTTTAGTACTTAAACGTATCCTTCTTTATTTCAGTTTGCAAGGTAACTTGTTCAGGAGGATCCTAAAGTTTAGAATCCAAGTCCTGTACTTGTTCTTTTCATTTATAGTCAGCATGGCAAACTGTTTTAACCATATAAAATGGTAAACAATTAAAATTAGGGGAACGTGTTTCTTATTATATATAAATAATGGTCATTGTAATATGTTATTTTGTTCTTTTGATTGTGGAGTGAATTCTTGAAATTTGTGAGACTATTCGTGTCTGCCCTCTGAAGTCAAGCCGTTTGGATTGGAATGGAGTTAATAGAGTGTTTACACCTGACCTTTTACGCCTGAGCCAGACATTTTTCTGTGAAGCGCTGCCTGAGGGGCTGATAATATTAAGTACTGTCTCTGTTTGTAACAATACTGTCTATAT
>JAUMHE010000080.1:6028250-6047197 GCA_032359235.1 Enteromius mattozi
ACAGCCCCAATTTTGGCAAGTAATGCACATGACATAGCCTACCCAAAATAAAAGTCATTCTGAATAGACACATGACCTTAGAAAGCTTGAGAGTTTTGGCTCAAGTTCAAAACTCAAAATTAATCAGATGTTATTAATATTGAGAAATATAAGCTAAAAACAACAAATATTAAGAATATATTTATTAAATGTATACAAATATTAATATTTTAATATTTATATACATAATTATGTGAATATACTATTGCAACTTATAACCAATGGTCATGCTTCATTTCAAATCTGAGGATGACATCTCAAAAAATTATGCGTTTATGAAGCCTATATTGTTAGACCATGTCAGGGGAGACTTTGGAGAAGTTTAAGATAAGGCTTATCAAATATTTTATTGCCCTGTTAACACCCATTTACAATCACAAAACAAACAAACAAAAAATATTATTGGAATCTTATGTGAATTCTTTAAAAATATATATTGTATGGAATAGAAAGCTCCTGCAGCAGGTGCATCAGAGTACAAGTTACATGACACATTTTAATTTATTAATATTACACTTTTACTTAAAGCTCACCATCGAGTATTTATATCATATTCCGGTAATGAATTCTGAACAACAATAATCTGGGGCCGTCCATGTGAAAGGGGTACAAAGAAAGATATGATAAAAAAAAGGAAAATTACAGTAATTTACTTTACTATTTACAGTACTATAGTGGCTAAATTGTGATTTTTTTACAGTAATGATTTGACTACTGTGATTTCAACTGTAATGTTTGGACTACTGTGATTTTTACAGTCTTACTGTAAACTTTACAATATTCTACTGTAAAAATTTTATACAGTAATGTTACTGTGAATCTACAGTAAATAACTGTAGATTTCACAGCCATTTTTTACAGTGTAAGTATTGTACAGCACAACTGTTTTCAGCATTGATAATAATAGAAAATGCTTCAAACAGCAAATGATTTGTGATCATTTCTGTAGGATCATGTGACACTGAAAACTGGAGTAATGATGCTGAAAATTCAGCTTTAGGAATTAATTACATTTTAATTGTAATAATATTTCAAAATATTACTGTATTTTAATCAAATAAATACCTTGGTAAAAATCTTAAAAAGAACTTAAGCTCAAACTTAAAAACAAAACAACAACTTAAGCAGGAGCTATAAGATTTATAATCAGCTGAAAGTGTGTTTGTGGAACAGATATTTCTAACTGTGTGAGTAGCTTTTTTTCCCCACAGAGAGCTTGTATTGATCTACAGTGCTATTTTAGTTGTGTCATGCAGCCCCCCCTCCACGTGTGTTTCCCAAGACTAAGGTTAAATGAATTTGATTTGCAATGCTATTGATTATGCTAAAACAATCCAAATTATTGATTAACACATTCCTTTTCTATATATTTACTGTGTGAGATGTTAAAAAGTGAAAAAGCAGTGTTTGTTTGAACAGAAGTCTAGTCTTCACTCCTGTTAGCAGATTTACACACATGTTCAGGCCTTTACATCATTACACAACACAACTACAGCTCCTGCCCTCTGATCGAATTCTCCGGTCTCCAAGGTCAAGCTAAGTGGTTAGATCTCAGATCCTCCGCTTTCTTCCTAATCAGATCAGTAAGCTGTTGCTTTGATTTTGAGTATGAGACACATCTTATATAAGACATGTCCCCTCATATCCAGGCTCTCAGGAACTCCTTGTCCTGTGAACCTCATCTAGGTCAACCAACAATCTTCCACTTTCATGACACACACACACCGAGCGTGACAGAAAAGCATGCTCATGCACTTTGCTGCATTGATTTATATAGAGCATGGATAACAGTCTTCGCTTTACTGCCTTTGCACAAGACTAACTATCAATATTCATCTGCGTCTTTACACCTCACTGATCTGTTAAAGGGTTATTCATTATGGCTTGTTGGAATCTGCAGACTCTTATTATTTTAGCACGTTCAAAAATTGGAATCCTGTGGTTTAAATATAGATTTACGAGTCATCTTTAAATGTGATGGGTTCATTACAAACTAAGCTCCTAAATTGCTTTTGGAGAAGCGCTGTGCGTGTGAAGTGTGATTGTAGTTAGGATCTTCTGTTTTAGATATAATGGCTTGAGAAGTGAGCAGAGAGTGAGATTGATTATTTAATCACATCAGAATTACACTTTCAGCGATTCTCTTCAGTAAAATGGGTTTATTACTGCATCTAGTGACCTGCTCACCTTATCAGTGTAATCTGTCTAGACCAATAACCTGAGCAGCAGAAACTACAGCTCTATTAGGACAGAGTATTACTGTAGTCTTCACTGCATACTGCACAGAATACACTGGATTCAGAGAGAAAAAAAAGAAAGAAAGTGACCCTGAAATTAAAAATGTTGGAGCAAAAATTAGTTATTTCCACATTGTCAATTTTTTTTTCAATGCATAAAATCATGCCACACATGCCATTATACATTGTACATACATATTTACCCGTTTTCTCTGCTTGTGCATATATTTATGGCATGCATTGAGTTACAGTACTGCTAATCTCTTTAAACCAGCATGCATACTGATTCATCATGCTATAAACCACACCGAATTAATACTCCAGTTTGATCAGCTGAAACAGTTCAGTGGAATTTGGCAACAAACCCATTCAATACTGATTGAGGTGCAGTGTGTTTATTTATGTATTATAAACAATTATCTTCATTAACAGAGAAAGGCCATTGATAAAGAAGTCATTAAATGCCTTACAATCTAATTACTGTACATAGCTATTGGATAAATAATCTGGTTTATATGTCTGTTGTCTAATGATGACCGTTTCTCTCTAATGACCATATAAATGCTTGACCATTTCAATAATCTAGTAATGATTTTTCAATAGCTTGTTGCAACATTATCTAAAACATTTTCTTTCTGAGCTTTAACAGCAATTGTGAATCAGCCAAATGTGAATTTACTGTATTTATTCCCAGTGTCTTCACCCATCACCAACTCTGTAACCGTCTTAATGCACATGCAACACTCAATGACTTCTCTGCATCAGTGATTTAATTTTATGCTTGAGATAAGTTAGTGAAAAATAGAATAAAGTAAATATATGAGGTGCCTCCTCAAGGGGTTTGTTAGCTTGCCATAATTACACCATCTAACATCCTTCTCAGTTGATGACGACCCTATCTGTGTAAGCCCAGCAATTTTAGAAAGCATCTAAATAATATCTATATATATATATATTATAGTATAGGTTTTACCATCAGGCCTTTAAAAAGTAAAACAGACTTTGACTTCGTGTCTCCAGATTGTCACTTTTGTTTTGGACTGTGGTGTGTTCTTGTGGTGCAATCAGCACTTTCATGAAGCCTTTATGGCTCATGTTGGGTGCAGAATTGAGTGCGATTTCAAATTGCCTGCTTCTAGGCAGATCCTGTTCCAGCCAAACAATTGCTATTGAGATGAATGGGAATGCTTATGGATGGCTTTCTTCAAGACCTCCCTCCCATATCCTATGATATAGTGCTGATGTGTGTTACTTGTCCATCATATTTTTTCCAGCTCAGTAGTTATTTATCTTACTCACCCGCTCTCTTAGATTTTTCATATAGCCTCTTGGGACCTGAGAGCTCCTGCTGATATATTTTGCCACAAACTGAAAAATCGAATTGAGTCTGAGATGTGTTCTAGTTCAAGACTAGTACAGACAGTCTGCTAATGCAAAAGTGAAGAATAGACATTTCTACTAACCTACAAATCTTACATTTTCATGCTTTGCTATGCTGTAAACTGAGGAATCTGGCCTATTTTGGTATTTTCCACAGATTCCAAAACCGTCCTCCAAATTCAGTCTCCCACTTTGAATGCCAAACGTCGTTCTTAATACAAATGAGAGAACAAAGTGAGCAATGAGAGGAATGCTTGGAGAGTTTTCATCCACCAAGAGCGCATGTGGTTCGCAACCTGACACGCTAATGAGCATCAAGTGCTTCCTATTCTCTCTAACGAGCGCATGGGCTCCCTGATTGAATTCCTCTGAAATGGGAGGGCGAGATGCAAAGACAAAGAGCAGTTTATGTGGCTGTGGGGAGCTGGATGATTCGCTCCCGTTACGGCGTACTGTCTTTCACGTAGAAAACGAGGACAGATACTCGATCCAAAGCTTTGGTGGTATCTAGGACAGGTCATAGATAAAGGGGCCACCTATTATAAACAGGTTTATAATCAGTTATGTAAATGCAAAGATTGTCATATCTATAGAATCTTTGTTTCAATTTTCTTTCAGGTTACAGATAAAGAGATCTTCTGACAGTGTTTGTCTGTTTTTGGATATTTCCCCAACGTACTGTGACTGCTTTTGATTGCTGTGTCAGTGGTGTTAATGAAAAACAGGCTGCTATGGTTAGATCTGATTGGCCCACACCTGGGAGCAATTACTTGATGCTCAGTACAGGTGTGATTCACCACCCCTTTCTTCTGTTTCTCAGTCATTAATCTTTTGAACTTCACCAAATGGCACAAAACACAGACTGTCGATATGTATTCACAGGTCTACATTCTGTTCGTGAGATTGATGTTCAGGTCTGCAGTGTTTTAATTAATGCTTTAATGTTCCATTTAAATGTTGAAATCAGTGATATTGTAATATATGGAAACAGCTGTACTGGAGTGCACTCAAAGAGGGAAGGAAAAAAGAAGGGATTAAAGAAAGAAGGAAAGAGGGAGGTGTCCTCTGCTGTGGTGGCGCCAAGGCCAAGTGTGCACACAACAGAAGCGTAGAGATTACATTCAAGTCAAAGCCAAAGAAAGAAAAGGCTAGAACTGACATTATTTTTCCCATTAATAATATGCTCATGTCCCATTAACTAAGGTACACATACACTAAATATATAATATTTGCCCACTTTGTTTTTCTATTTTTGGAATATTTGTCATACTTAAAATGTTTAGTTCATCAAACAAATTGCAATATTACACAAAGATAATGCAAGTAAATACAAAATGCAGTTTTTAAGTGATCATTTCATTTAAGGTATTCAAAACTACCTGCCCCTACGTGAAAAAGTAACAACACTGTATACAGTTACTTTTTTCATGTAGGGTCAGCTAGGTTTACACACACTTACACACAAATTATTCTTTTGAACTTTCTATTCATGTGCACCGCATCGGCATATTAGAATGACTTCTGAAGGAAGATGTTATTTCCATCCATCACTTCTCTGTTCTGTTTCCCACACGCACACATATCTGCATTTCTCTCATGGGCCTCAGGGCGTCATGTGTAATTATAAAAGTGTTTCCCAGCTCTAATTAACACTCAGCCTGATAAGCATGTAAAAGAAGCGTCCCGCTCACGGGTGAACAGAAGCATATGTCACTCTTCAAGTGTGAGAAAGCTGGAGGCAAACGCTGCTATATGCCAAAACTTTATCCTGAATATGTAATCCAAGAACAGGATGAGCACAATATGTGACACGTTGTGTTCACATTGGTAAAACTGCAACAGTGATTTGCTGACAGATGCAAGCAGCAAAACCTGGCAGGCAGAGAAGCTGCGTGCACCTGTGTGTGTGTGCATGTGTGTGTGTGATTTAACTGTATGTGCTCCGTTAGTACTTCATTAAAGGAGATGTATCATACAAATTAGGATTTTCCTTATTTTTCATCAAGTGGTTGATGTACATTGTATGTTAACGCTAATGTTGTGCATGCTCTAATTGTGTACATAGAGATTAGCCAATCACAACAGAGGTCATTTGCATGTCGAGGTCTTAAAGGTACAGTACCCAAAAGCAGCCTGTTTAATTTGAAGCATCCCAGAAAGTTAAATCATGATGAAATCATTCTGTAATATCATATTTTTGTTCCAAGACACATTAAATGGTAAAAAATAACATGCTAGAAAAGGTGTAAAGATGGACAGAAGTAGGTTAAAGTGGATTCTGATCTTGAGATGCCTCAGGTTAATGTGTACAGAAAGGCTGTGGACAGCTTTTGGAGATTAAGAAGATTGAAAATGTATGACGTTTTCACAGTTCTTTGTGTAAGGCATAGTGTTTATCACTGCCATCCTGCTGCTGCGAACTAATAAACATTCTGTTGCCATGAATCAAAGCGACAGAATATCTCATTTCCCAAACATGTACGGAGGGACGGAATTTGTGTGGGAAACACGCAGCACCTGCAGGCTCTCATTTGCTTTATGAAAAATGCTATGATAATGATCTGGCTTTTAGCACATTTGTGCTTTTGCGCAATTAGTAAGAGAGAAAGCTGGGAAAGCGTGGTCATTTTGTGCAGTTGTTTTGCCTGTTTGTGCAGGAGGAGAGGGGCCTCCTCATGTCAAATGGATTTGAAAGGTTGTGATTTCCTGTTTTCCCTCTCCCAACTTCCTCCCCCCCATTTATTCATCAATTTGTTCCATTGAACTCTACAGGGGAACTGCTCACAAAAGCCGTTGTCATGGGAACCCATTATAGTCTGGAACGGTTGGAGACTCGTGTCTCTGCGGTCTGGGAATTGAGAAAAAACATACAATGCAAAAATGAATTTAGCATAGCCTATCTCTCTGGTTATGTCCAGCTTTTGGCGTAGTGCGCAGTGTGTTAATTAGTATGTGAAGCATAAAGCAGTTGCAATGCTTAACATTTCACACAGCAGTAGAAAACTTGCATTAACTATTCGTTTTGTGCCATTCAGCTGAATAATAAAATTATTTTGCACTTTTAATCCAATTTTGTGTAAAAATTAGTGTGCTTTCATTGTAAAATGCATAACTTTAGTTTACACTAATCCGGCATTTTGAGGTCAAAAAACGAGAAACCTGAAAACACTGCAGACCCCCTTTTAGTTCAGAAACTCTGGGGTTGCATTTCAGTGCAAACAGAGCAAAACAGAGACTTTTGAAAATTATAGCATGGCTGCCCATGACAATCCTTGATGAGCGTGTGAACAATAACATCATGTAGGGATAATAGGGAATCTATACGTATCTATGGATGTATGTGCATGAATGGTCACGTGGCATGTGTTATCAGTTGAATAGTGTAAAAGGAGATTGTTTCTGAAATGCAGTGGAAATGCCAGTGTAAACGAGGATCGTTTTCATTCTAGAATGTCGTATTACAATGAAAACGCTAACCAGTCAAAGCCAAATCTGATATTTTGTCCGATAAACAAACCAGACAGGTTCATTGACATCTTTCAGCGATTGAAGCAAGATAGCTTCTGATGTTCATTCATGTTTATTTCATGCTATAACTAGTTAAGAGGAAGAGATGATCAATTCACATTGTTTGAAATTAGGTGCTATAGCAATCTGTCATGTTACAATAAAGAGCCACACAACAGAATTTATTGTTTGAATAAAAATAAATAAATAAATAGACATTTGAAAGCTGAGTCATTGTTTTATTCCAAGAGTATCCGGCTCTGGTACTTGTCTGTCAGCACGTTGTTTAGTGTACTTATTGCAAAGTTTACTGTAAACTAACCCACTCTGAGATACTAAAAAAACACCAAAACATGAGCTGCTCACATGTAAATGAACACAGTGCTGTGCTTCACTCTAAAACATGCAGCACATGTATTTATTTTTTTTGTTGAAAAGCGCACATTGTGATTTTGGTGTTATTTTTTATTCATGCAGCCATATTACCATCACCTAAATACTGCGCTCTCCTGATCAGCGGTTTGTCATGAAATTATTTTCAATTCTCAAAAAAGATAATCCGTACACATCTTTACCAATGTGTCTCTCCTCCCAGCATTCTCGCTTTGTCACCTTCTATTTTTATGAAAGGAAATGAAGTGTGATTCTCTCTGGAGTCATTTGGGATGTAGAGGATTATAGGAACCTCTGGAGACGACAGAGACAGCAGACAAATAACTAAAACTTCCATTCAGTGATGCCTTTTGACATGTTCATGTTAAAGTGCAGTAATTGTTCTGTCACACAAAAGACCTATTTAAATGTCCCTCTACATGAAGAGTCAGGCTCCTCAAAGCAGTGAACACACATGCTCCCTATACACAGATAGATAGATATAGGCCAATATATAGAGTTAATTAGCAAAAAACGATAAATGCCATGAGCTGATTGTCGTGCTTTATATTTCACATATAGCGCGATCTGAATCCTAAAAATGTTTTGTCAAAAAAGTTGGTATTGTCCACCTTCGAGTTATTATTACTTAAAACAACACAACTGCAGTTTGATTGATATTACTTAGAATGCACAATTTAAAAAAAAAAAAAGATTTCTGAAAAAATAAAATAAAATAAAAAATCGTTTTTTTGCAAATGAACTCTTCATAGATAAATAGAATTAAAATCCTAATGATGCCCCTGTCTAAAGAAAGACAATCCTCTCTCAGAAGCATTCAGCTCTCTATCCAGCCTCGTGTTTCAACAGTCTCTCTTACGCAACATTCATTCGATTTTGAAGGAAAAAGTGTGTGAAGTAGAGCATGACTTAAAGAACCTCTCAGTTTCACACACTCCACTAACTAAAGTCTTCATAATTCAGTCAACTGAGCAGGTGAAATTAGAGAGACTGGTATAAATGAGTTCTCCGTTGTTCCTTCAGGATGGATGGGGTTTGTTTAATACAGTGACACTCTTTCTTCATCCCTGACTTTAACATGACGTCATCTTATTCCTAACATCCTGTGTTGGAGGGTGAGTGTGTTTCATAAGAATAAATCAAGCAGGCACAAGATCAGGGCACGGCTGAACAGACTTGTTTTTGTGCTTGTTCTCAGATTTCCATACCTCGATTAGGTTTCATGGTGTTGAAATTCAGGTAGCTGATAAGCAATTCAGTGATCAGATGACTGACTACTTGGATTGAGAGTTTCAACATGTGCTAGCAGTACAAAATTATGCAATGTGTTAATAGCTTTACTATTAATGTATGTTTATATATTTATGAAATTGTGAAACTTTGAGTGTCAAAGAGAAAAAACACTGTTTGGGAAACACACATCTATTGCATTAGAAAGGCAAAATTGCATCAGTCTTGTGAGTGGATGGAATTTGATCATAACTGTGTAAAGTGCCAGAGTTGGAAACACTCAGTCACTAGAGTGACTGTGAGTGAGTCTGTTTGTGCTGGAGGACTCATATACAGAAGAAAACCCCATCACAGTTTTTACATGTGCAGGCCTTGTGGATGAGGCCAGTGGGAGTTAGCGGTGGGATAAATGACGTTGCTATAATCTCATTATGTTCAGACTTCTTTCCCATAGACTCAGCAAACCACATTAAATTAAAATAAACAGTGGCACAAAAGTGGTCGATACACTGCTAAGTCGATGCTTTCATTTTCTTTCAGCACAAATCTATTGATTTTAATGAAGTTTAGTGCTGTTAAAAGCAGCACTGCCATTAACCTGTGCCATTCTGTCAGCCCACATATGACAGAAAGTGAAAATCGGATTTTATCCAGCAGTCTGTCTGTATTCACCCATTCCTGCTTTTTTTTTATTTAATGAAGACAGACATATGTGCAATTACATGATTTAGGGAAAAATCACACTAGACATCATGTTTAATGTTTGCTTTAAGGTAAAAGTGCTATATTGTGAATATTGTGTACTATCTAATATCTGAAACCTTGTACTTACTTATCAGCATCTAGGACTCTAAACTATATTTTATAATGTATCTGATAGCTCTCTGTTCTTCTCATATCTGAATTTCCTCCTGTCTCAATTTCCTGCAGTGGAGAAGTTTTTTGTTTCATGGAAACAATGAAATACCTCACGCTGTGATGTGTATCAATTTAACTGCATGCTGGTTTTGCTGATTTATAAGTGAAAATATAACAAAGAGAGAGATAGACGTGATGGTTTGAAATCAGAGTGGATGTGCAGTGGCTGGGGAGGGGAGGATAACAAGAGTTATTCATTTATGTTTTTACACATTTTAAATTAATTTATCATCTTTTTCTCTCTAGAACTCTTTGAAGAAGAGAGGTGCCAGACCAAACAACAAACTTGATAAAAAAGCATCGCCTCAGGTAATGCACTCTTATACTACAATACATCTGATGATTCAGTTTGCTTCTATTGTGATATTATTACGATTTCAAAGAGCAATGAAATCAGACTGTACTTTTAGAAACAGGTGTTATTGATTTAAAACGTTTATTGTCCTATACCTCCTTCATAATCTCTCCTACCAGAACTTAAAGGAATACTTCACCCAAAAATGAAAAGTGATTAATTACTTTTGTCGTTTCAAACCTTAAGATCTTCTTTCATCTGCGGAACACAAATCAAGATGCTTTTGATGAAATCCAAGAGCTTTCTGACGATGCATAGACAGCAATGTAACTACCATGTTCAAGGCCCAGAAAAGTAGTAAGGACATTGTTAAAATATTCCAGTGGCTTCTGTGTCAAAGACTGACATAGAAGAGAAGAAATTGTTAAATAAAGTCATAAATTTTGGTTTTCTTTGAACACAAGTATTCTTGTAGCTTCATAACATTACGGTTGAACCAGTGATCTCACATGGACTATTTTAATTACATCCTTACTACCATTCTGGTCCTTGAACAAGGTAGTTGTGCTGCTGTCTATGCAGGGTCAGAAAGCTCTCGGATTTCATCAAAAATATCTTCATTCGTTTTCCGAAGGTGATTAAAAGTGTTATGGGTTTGGAATAACAATAGGGTGAGTAATTAATGACTCACTAATGACTTAATGATTTTCATTTTTGGGTGAACTATACCTTTAAGAACTGACCCACAACATAGCTATGTTAATGCATAACCTACAAAAACATGAAGCATAAGTCTTTATAGGACTTTTTTTAAGTTTTGAGAACATTTAAACATCTTACGCTCAGATATTGAATGAATATAATGGATAAAATGGTCTGGGGTAGTTGTGAAGCATGACAAATGTGTCACATTGGGCAATTTTTTGGTGAGTCAGTCAACTGAGTGTAGTTTTGAAAAACTTTAAAAACCTGGTTCAAGATCAGCAGGTTTAGCAAGGTGATGCAGAGCCAGATTTTCCATCAAGAACTGTGAAGCAAGGCCTTTTTGTCTCCAGTACTGTGGTAGTAGAAAAGTGGTATAAAGGGATAATGTTATAATGTTGTGTATAATGTTATAGTGGATAACAATTGTTTGGGCTTGTTCCTCTCCAGCCTCCAGAAGACAGTTCAGACCTTAAGTGCCAGCTTCACTTTGCCAAAGAGGAGTCAGCTCTCATGTGCAAGAAACTCACTAAGATGGTCAAAGACAATGAAGCCATGAGGGAAGAACTGGCAAAGTATCGCTCTGTGTACGGAGAGGTTGATGCCTCACTTACTGTCGAAGAGGTCGCTGATTCTCCTCACACCCGAGAGGCTGAGGTCAAAGTCCACCTGAAACTGGTGGAAGAGGAGGCGAATCTTCTAAGTCGACGGATCGTAGAGTTGGAGGTGGAGAACCGCGGCCTTCGCGCCGAAATGGACGACATGAAGATCCAAGATTCCCCGGGGGGAGTTAGCATCACGGGTGGAGTCGGAGGTCAGCTGCTGCTTTCCACATCTGAGAATGTGATGGAGCTACAGCGCCACCTGCAGTTTGTGGAAGAAGAGGCGGATCTGCTGCGGCGCTCCTTGATAGAAATGGAAGAGCAGAACAAGCTGTTGATGAACGAGCTCAATCACTACAAGTCTGAGCTTCCCGTTGTGACTGAAATAGAGCCGTCGTCATCCACAACCATCACTTCACCCACAATCATGCCTGGTGCTTCTGAAGATGAAGGACCTGCTTTGAATGAAGCAAGCCAAAAAGAACTACTTGCTGCCAGGCTTCAGATCGCAGAGTTGAACGGCAAAGTAAAGAAGCTCCAGTATGAAAACCGAGTGCTTCTGTCCAACCTTCAACGCTGTGACTTGGCCTCCAACCAGGGCTCCACACGTCCAGCGCTGGAGACCGATGCCGAAGCAGGGGACTCGGCTGAGTGTGTCCCCAGCCAGGCGCACCGTGAAGGCCCAGTTGGTGATGAGCAAAACAATATTCTGGAGGAGAAGAATCTGAAAGTTTCAGTAACAAGTCATACTCATACTGCTCAGTGCCTCAGCATTAAAGACCTTCTCGCCATCCGCGATCAGGCGCAACTTGTTACCTCAGCCATTCAGCTTCTGACGTTACCCGACCCCTCCTGTATCTCACCAGATGCCGTCTATCGTAAGATGACGACAAACGAGTCTGCGGAACCAGTTCTGCTAGAAAAGAGCCAGACTCAGAGCTCCACGCTGCCCCTAGTGGAGGCCCTGCATGGCAGACTGCAGTCCCTTCAGGCTCAGCTACAGACCTTGAGTGAGAGGGTGGATGCCCTGGGGCAGCCCCCAGAGAGGGAGCGTGTGGAAGGGATGTCCCTGATGCCCCTGTTGTCTGAGGCAGAAGACCCTGCCGCAAATTGCTCATGCCCTGCAGATGCTCAGTTCAACCAGAACATGACCCAGCAGAAGGTATGCACACAATCTCTTAGTCAAATATCTCCATGCATCTTTATTCTTTTCTTTTTGCTTGGAGTCTTGTCTGTATTTACCAGCAAGTTATTTTTGTTGCTTTGCTTGATTAGATCATTGAGTTATATTTACACTGCCCTTTCCCTTAGAAAGATTTGCCTACCACTATAACAATGCATGTTTGTAGTGCATTATAAGGCCTCATAGTGGATAGCATTTAGGCCTCTAATGGAGTAGATCATCATTATTGTGGTAAAGAACTGACCTGTTGTAAAGGTTTTGACTGAGGAATCCACTTTTTTGGTAATTGATATTATGTGTACATTCCAATGAGACACTATAGTATAAGTTTGTTTACTGGTATACTAATTTATTATAAAATGTAGACTTGGCTGTTTCTAATATATTTTTGACCTGACTATTCAAGCAATCATAATAAACTGTCTAATCCATGCATGTTAGCAAATAAGTGTAAAATCCTTATTTGATATTCATATTTTCAAAGAAAGATATCTCTTAAAGGATTAGTTCACTTTTATAAGAAACATTTCTTGATTTTACTCACCCCCATGTCATCCAAGATGTTCATGTCCTTTCTTCAGTAAAAAAGAAATCAAGATATTTGAGGAAAACATTCTAGGATTTTTCTCCATATAGTAGACTTCAATGGGAGCCAATGGGTTGAAGGTCCAAATAACAGTTTTAATGTAGCTTTAAGTGGTTCTGCACGACCCCAGCCAAAGAATACGGGTCTTATCTAGTAGTCTTTTTCTAAAATATTTTTTTCTAATACTTTTTAACCACAAATGCTTGTCTTGCCTTAGCTCTGCATCCATTAAGTAATCATGTTGAAAGGCAGAAATATAGTAAAACAATGATGTCAGATGATTGTTTCGACCCTTACTCCTCAGAAAGGATTGTGTAAATCCCTTTGAAACTGTAGTTTGGACCTTCAACCTGTTGATCTCCATTGAAGTCCACTATATGAAAAAAAATCCTGCAGTGTTTTCCTCAAAAACCTTAATTTCTTTTTGACTGAAGAAAGTAAGACATGAACATCTTGGATGACATGGGGGAGTAAAAAATGACCAGGAATGTTATATTCTGGAGGTGAACAAATCCTTTAAAGCCACGGGTCACCAAAAAATTCAGTCATCATTTGTTCACTCTCATGTCACACAAAACCTGTACGAGTTTCTGTGGAATATACAAGATGCTATTTCGAAGACTGTTTCAAAACTGTTTTTGTTCATCCAGTGAAGTTCAGCAGGGTCCAATACAACACTGTAAAAGAGATTTTTCTTTTCTTCTTCTTTTTTTTTTTTACACATTTGAAGTTTAATCTAACAGGCATTCATATAGGCTCCATTAGAGGCCCAACTCTTGAGATCCAATCCAGACTCTTCCCTTCCTCCTTCTCTCTTTTTCCTCACTGCATGGGCACCATGACCTGTGGTCGCTGCAACATTTCTTCCTTTGTTTTTCTTCTTCTTCTCCCTCTCTTTATGATTCCTTTGTTTCCTGCTACCCCATTTCCTGTTTCCTCCTCCTCAAACCAAAGATGATGCTTTCACTTCTTGTTGTTTTGTTTCTTTTTGCCATTTTGTCTTACACCACAATGACCAAACTGTTTTTCCTATACATACTTTTCATTGTCTTGTGAGTTTTTATTTGCTGGTGATGTTTTATGGGTACCGTTATACGTTTTTTCCATGTTTCATTTGTCATTTTGGTTAAATATGTCTATTCTGCCCTTACATCCCTCCAAATGTTTTATGTACCCATATTACACATTAACTTTTTTTGATTTCTTCATCATATTCCTCTTGATCTCGTCTGTCTTCTATCATGCTCGTCTTTTATTGTTGTTTTTTGTTTTCCTTCATTAACTTGCCCATGCATGCATGCAACAGCCTGACTCTAGAGACCAGCCAGACTGTGAGGTCAAAGTTAACCCGTGCAAAGCAGAAGAGGAGAGCAACAGCCACAAGGACAGCAACAAAGACAAGGAATCTGGCTTAAAGGAAACAAACTCTGATCAGGTAAGGCACTAAAACATGCACACACCAAAACATTTCACTTCTGCTAGTGTCTTGCAATTGAACACACAATGGCTCTGTTCCAAAACTCAACACTTTCAGTTTGTAAGCTTACTCTTTGGGAATGCATATGATTCGTGAAATTAGTAGTTCTCTCACTTGATAACTGATACATTTCAAAAGCTCAGAAGCTACAATGAAGACACAAACCTGACGTTCATAGGGAATTGGGAAATTAGGGTTTAGGTAATGATTGCACAGTCTATTAAATGAGACATTCATAGAGTCTGAAGAATATTTATGTGTTTAAAATATAAAAATACCCATGAGTTCATAAATAAAACAAGGCCTGTTCACCCATGCAGATATATGAGCAAATACAGTTCTCACTGCCAACGTGGATTAGTTTTGCCCTAACCCCACTTCGCTCCTACATTACACTATATTTACCTCAGTACAGAAACTGATGTGTCTATACAGACTGAGGCCTACTTTTTTGGTGCAATGTGGTGCAATTTGTAAGGCCAGTGATCTGTTGAGTTTTCACAAGATGTCATAAAAACTTAGGAGAAATATGCAGCATTTAAATTGAAGACAGTTTAAAGTTTTGACATCATGATTAAAAATAGTCCATTATGCCGAGATTTAAATCATGAAAGAATGCATTATGTAATTTGGTGTCCCAAGCTCTGTGCCAAACGCCCTTGCAGCATTCCAGTGAAACCTCCAGCCATCAACAGTTTCCACCCAAACAATTTATCATCCACCATTTCCACTAACTAGCAAATGCGTACAATGCTCTGATCTCATGTTTTAAAATTAAGGATGGGTTCATTCAATTTAAAAACAAAATCCAAATATTATATTCTTATATATATATATATAAGTTATGTATATTTAAGCATTTGTTTTTCCACCTTACCCTGATCAGAAATGTTTTTTTAGAGGGCTTTACATACATTTTTAAGTTGAACGTAGGAGGGGTCTCAAAAAACAAGTTAGTTTATTTTTAACTTAACATGACTGTGATACAAACAGCCAAACACGCCCATCTGCAAGTGTATGCATGCTGATGATTATTTTTAGCCATGATGCTTTAAATTTATCCCATTAAAACTCAACTACTAATCAAAACAAAAGTCTTACAGAAATCAGACAGTTTCTAATCTAATTTGATGTGATTATTATTTTGCCCTTGTAGCACAGAAACATTTGACATTAACAAAGCAGCAAGTTTTGCAATTTGTTCCAGTTTATACTGGAAAATACTGTGCAGCTACAGCTTTTACCAATTACTTGCATTCTCTCTCTTTCTCTCTATTCTCTAGCTGACAGAGCAGGTTGGCGAGCTGCACGCTCTGTTGTATGAAGCGAGAGAGAAGGCTCAGGGAGCACAGGAAGCACTGTCACAGGAGAGACAGGCACGCCACAACGACACACATAAACTCTCTCAGGTGCGGCGGACACGTTAATACGTGCTGTGCTAATTTAGACCTTTCTGAAACCCTGAACACTTGATAAAGCGAAACTCTAACCTTAAAATCGGTTTGGTTCCAGACTTACACCCAGACATCTTTGCACTTAAGTCCTTGTTCTTTCTCTCTAGCTTCAGGAAGAGCATCAGAAGGCTCTCCTCCGCTGTGACTTCCAGCTGCAGAGTCTGAGCCTGCAGACACGTCTGCAGCAGAAGCTGTGGAGTCAGGAGAGAAACCTGCTGGTGCAGGAGTCACAGCAGCTCAAGGACAGCCTGCTCCTCATCAGCCTCAAGCTGCGCTGGCTCCTCAAACAGTGGAGACTTGGCAAGAAACTAGACACTGAGAGCAAGGATATCCTAGAGGTATAGAGATTTTTTTATTTGGTGAATTCACTAGGAATGAATTGTGCATGCTGAACTTGAAATTGGCAAATGGTGCAAATATGCTCACATGTCTGCATGGCACAATTCATTCAAATTGGTTTTAGTGAATAAAATTGATCAAAAATGACAGTAAAGACATTGAATATATGTTTTTCCAGGTTAACAGTGTAAAAGATCTTCATATCCTGCTTGAGGAGGATGGTCTATCTTCCCACTATGGAGACAACAAGATGTCAGCTGCTGAGGAACAGCCGCTCAACCCTACACCCAAAGAGCACAGCCTGGCAGAGAAAAGCTGCCCACAGGTGGGTTAAAACAGAGATTGGCACAACACCTTCTGCACGATACTAACATGCATTACATTTGAATCTTATTATGGTCAAGGCTTCATGGGTATGTAAATGTAATTAGCTTCCATCTCCTGTTGTCCTCAGCAGCCTAGTGGATTCGGCAGTACTCTGTCAGACCTGAAGGTTGCGCTACAAGATCTGAGCGCTGAGTTGCGCGAGGAGCGTCAGAGTTCACAGGAGTTAACGCAGCAGTTTGCCCGTGCTAAAGCATCATGGGAAGTCGAACGGATGGAACTCAAGAGCATTATCATTCAGGTGAGTGATAATGGCTGAATTTATGACTGGTCATTTCTATAATTCAAGTGCCAAGATTTGTTCCCAAAGAACTCAGCATCTTCAATTTACATAGTAAATGCCTGCAAATGCAGTTTCCTGCTTTGCATTTTGAAGCTTTTTGATAAAAGCGCAAAGTGACTTATAGACGGTTTCATCGGGTGCACGCGCCTGGACCTAAGTTAACTTCCGGTCTGTGTTTGTTTAGCAGTCTGGTTACAAATATTACAAATATTCCAGTAGCCAACATTTAGTTTGTGTAGGTCCATCTATGTCATCAGCAGGACTGTAGACAGCTGGAATTATCCCTTAAAATTACAAAGATGCTTCTATTAAAGATTTACAGCAGTAGAAGGAATAATTATGCATGCATTTTCAGTTACTTATTTTTTAATAATTAAAAGAATAATAATTCATAGAGTACTTTGTAGATACATTACAGAGGACTTTGTCAAGTGGGAAAATTCTTTGTTAAATGCATTGTGGCTTGTAACACAATAAAATCTGAAAAGAGTCCATAGAGGTGAATCATTTTATAGGTACTCTGCACTGTAGGTGTAAAGTAATTACTTTAACATTGATCTCAGTGGGTAATTTAACTCCTGCACTCAGGGCCATAGTCATTGATTTAACATACACAGATTACAGTAATTCCTCTTGGGAGATTTATTCTGGAAACCTCTGGAGAAGAGCTTTTGAAGCCAGATACAATAATTGCGATCAGTTTGCTGTCACACAGGCTGAAAGGTTGCTGGATGTGGCCTGTAATTTTGTTATTTGATCTGGTGTTGGATAGGACATGCACCAGTATTCTGGAGAGAGAGCTGTGTGAGCCATCTGCACTGTGTCAGCAGCAATGTGGCATTTCACTGGGGGGCGAGAGGGAGTGTGTGTGCTTACAGGCTTGTTTCTGGGCATGATGGTGAAAGATGAGTTTAATATCTTTGCTCTGAGATGCATTCATGACTGGAGTCTACTTAAATGGTGTAATTAATGAGCTGGGGGAGGAAGAGGACTTAGACACAGTTTGTGGATGAGTCTGATAAACACAGAGGGCTAGAGATATGAAACAAATATGAAATAAAGTAGTGATGCAGTCATATTTGCCACTAATGGAAAATGGTGCATTTGACTGCAAGTGTCTATTTTGTGCATGAAATATGGATAAGCTACAACAGGTAAACCTGTCAGCTTTGTGGATGCTAGGGCTAGGTTGACATTTTTATTAGATCAAGATTTTTTATTCTATGCGGTTTTCAGTTGATGAACAAAACTTCACTGAACATCATTTGCAGAGTGCATATCATCTAATAATCATATTAAACGTGGTTTATTACGTTTGATGTAAAACAGTTACAGCTTACAAATGCTGAGAATAATAACAAACTTCAAGTAATAAATGCATTTTATGCTCTTTAATCTGCCCTGTTTAGGTTAAATGCAAATTGATCATCTCTTGCTCTTTACTACTAGCTATAGCACAAAATAAAGGATTTTTGCTGGAACAAAAAAAAAAAACAGTACAACTTACCAAAACGTATCATGTCTTTTGTAACTGCTTAGCATTTCAAGCACAGAAAGACATTGGTAAAACAGCTTGTAGACAAAAAGTAACATAATGTTACTTTTATTTAAGGAAAGCAATTCAATGGCCTAAACTCGATTGTTAGCTAGAAAATGTCTAGAGGAACATTTTGTTAAATATATGCACTGTATTACATTTTCATTACACTTTACTGAACACATTGGTGTACCATCTTTACAGTTGAAATACCAGTTTAATGTACAGAAGCAGCTGTAGTAAGCTGTACTGTAGTAAGTAAGCCAGTTGCAGTGTGATATCCCAATAGAATGTAAACATTGGGGCACTTGGCACTTTCAAATTATTATAAGACAAGTAAGCCATTGTACTCATTATACAGCGGTGCACATTTGTTAATAAATAGAAAACATAAAATCCTG
>JAUMHE010000080.1:6047297-6078471 GCA_032359235.1 Enteromius mattozi
ATTATAAGACAAGTAAGCCATTGTACTCATTATACAGCGGTGCACATTTGTTAATAAATAGAAAACATAAAATCCTGCTAATGGAGCAGAACCTGTACTGCAGCTTTAAGTCAAGTGTGTTTACTTTGTAGATGCCTTAATCAGTGTGTAAAGAGCCCGGCCATACAATCAGTTGTGTTTAGATTAGCTAAAATACTCATTCTCCTCCCTTTATTGTTGTAAAGGTTACAGCAGAAAAAAATAAGCACACATACCATAGATTGCACGAAAAACTATAGCTCTCTGCTCTCCAGAGAACCTAATGACACTAGACTGCCGCTTTCACCATTACTGCTCTGATATTATAGGGATCCCTTCCTCCATGCCACTCCTTGTTTTTATCTGCACTTCCTTTGTTAGAATGTGGTTTAGAGAATAAGCCACGCGATAATACAAGGAATGGGAGAGGTGGGATTTGACGCTCTAGTATTAACTGTAACCTCTGTGGCACTAATATAAGCCTGTCACAGAAAATGATTTATCATTGCATTAACAAGACAGGTTATTGATACCAGTAATGTTGTTAGGATAATGTTATAAAGTCCTCTGTTGATGCTGCACATTGTCATATATTATTAATGTATGATGTGAGTCAAAAGTGATTACAATAAATCACAATCCACAAAGCCATGTCAACAGTCGTGATAGAAATAAAAGCCTTTCTGGATCCTTCTTTTTTCCTATAATCATTACGGTTTATGAGGAGGTATCTGGAACAAATAACTTTCACCCTCTTTAATAAACCACATCAACCCATTAACCTCTCATTGCCATCCAAAGCAAAACTCATTAGGCATTATCACCGTGAGAAGCTAGTCACTGATTGTCTGATGAGTTCCCAGCAGGCTGTGTGTTTTAATAACCTGACTTGCGTACGCTAACAAAATTTATGAGTTCTGTAGATTTGCGGCTCCAACTGAGAGAGCAGAAGGAATTTAAATGAGGATGGGGGATAAAGAGTAGGCTGGCTTCCTAATTACTATTGCTTGAAACGTAATACAAAATATAACCAAGTATCATAACAATCTAATTGGACAAGCAATGTTTAAAGCAGCTGTAAAACAGCCAATACTATGTATAGAGGCTGTACAACTCAAGTGCAGTTTATGGGTGCCCTCAGAATTAGAGTTCAAACAGCTGATAAAAGCATGTTGTTTCTGGTTTAAATACCTCTATCTAGAACTTCTGCATCTATAATAATGCTTTCTCCAGTGAAAACAGGTTATAAGCAAAAACCATTTTAAACAAATATGTCGGTGGATTGAATGTGCAAGGCTAGGGGATGGACATAGATTATGGACTTATGGATTTTGGCCAGGAGCGTAGGTTAAAATGTCTTAATGATGGATTTGTTTCTTACAAACATGCAGATTTTCACTTCTCAAAACAACAAATGATTCACTATAGTCATGTGAATTACTTGTGGATTATTGTGATGTTTTGATCATCTCTTTGGACTCTTATTCTTATGGCTCCAAATCACTCCAGAAGACCCACTGGCGAACAAGTGATGTAATGCTTCTATGGTTACTCTTCCATTTTTGAAGATGTCTGGTGTTCTTTTTTTATCTCACCCGCTCATTTTACTTTATATTTGTCATCAGTTGGAGGGTAAGGTGGGGAAGGCATCTGTGGCTGGAGGTGAAAAGGATTCCCCAGACCTTAAGGGGGCGCTAAAAAAGGAGCGGGAGGAGCATCAACACCTGTTGGCAGACTCTTACGCTGCTGTGATGGACCTTACAAAACAACTACAGATCAGTGAGAAGAACTGGAGCCGAGAGAGGCTAGAGCTTCTGGAGCACTTCAACCAGGAAAGAAGTCAGTGGGAACAGCACTTACGAGAAGCCCAGAGCAAAGGAACACAGGTCAGATGTCATATGGGGGTTTGAGGATTTTTCCCTTAAAAATTAAAATTATGTTTGTTTATTGTTTATTTGTTATTGTTTATTTCTTTTTGTGGGACACTTTCAAGGGAAACAAAAACACAAAAAAAGTCTTATAAACTTAAGTCTTCTGTACATTTTTAAAAAGAAATGAAACCTTTATTGTATTTCTGAAAGCAGCAGATTTTATCAGAATTTCTCTTTTTGTTCACCACAGACTAAAATCGAATGCAAATGAGTTTTTTTATTGGGGTAAACAGAATCTTTTATGGTCTAGTTTCAAGTGCATTAAAGGCCTGGAAGCTTTGTTGTGTATTACCAAATGTTACCCTGCTTTCATGTTTTTCTGAGTCCTTTTAATCTGTTTGGGTCTGTGAGGGTGTCGTCATGACATATTTTCCACATAGTTTATCCCCACACTTCCTTCACTGACTTAGGGCTCCCCTCACATAATGGACGGATATGACAGTATCTTTAAACATTTCCGCAGAGCGCCTGCCGACAGGCTCTCTGTATGTTGCATCACTTATCTATAAACTGCTGGTTTTGCATATCCATGTGGCTGTGCACAGTGTGCATAGTCCAACTGGAAAGTAGCCTGAGACAATGTGGTCAGTGTGTCTGTACTAACCACACTGTAAGTAATGAGGCTGGAAAGAGAGATGAAACTATATAGTTTTTTCCCCTTTGTTCTCTTTTGTCTTTATTTTTGTGATAGGCCAGCTCAGTGCTCTTAATTTCTCTGTTTCATATGACATCCTGAACGAGAAAGGTCTAATACCATGCCTCATTGAGTGAATTTGGGTCATTTACATAGACGTGGTGAACCATACCTCCACAGAGGAAACTAGCTGTTTTGAATGATCTCATTTCCTAAAGAGAATATCGTCTGACTCAGTAATACCACATGAATGAATGGGAGTACTGTGCGGGGGGATGACCATGGCATGTTGCTCTGTAAAACTTCACTAAAATAAATAATTTCCTTTTCAGGCTCTGCATGATAAAACATCTGAAAAGGAAATCTCAGCAGACGCAGCCACCAGTGGTTCAGGAATGCAAAGGTAAACTCAATTGATTAAGGTCTTAACTGTGCCTTGTTTTATCAGACGTGACTGTTTTATGATTATCCCCATTCTCGTTACAGGACCAAATCAATTTCTGCCCTCTCTGAAATTAAGAATCTGTTGGACACTAGTCTGTTCCTTCCTGGTCACAAGGTCAGCGGAGTATCAGAGTGCAATGTTTCACAGCATCAAACTACTGCTCCTGCATCCATTCTGGCTCGTACAGACTTACGTGATCTCAATAAGAAGAATTGGAAGTACCTGACCAATGATTCTGCAATGCTGGAGAAGGGTGACCAGTTTAAGACATGGGACTGCCCAAGCACCAACTCTTACAGTAGCTTCCCTGGACTGGAGTTGAGCAAGGAGTACATCCAGAGAAGTTACACCGCTCCAGATAAGACGGGTATCCGCATCTATTATAGCCCTCCAACTGTAAGGAGAATGGAGAGGAGGCTGGTCAAAGAAAAGGCCCAGCAGGATCCTCAGCAAGGACTATCATCTAGAGACACAGCCATGATAGATCCATCAGGTCAGACTGCTGCATCTGCACCTTTGTTGACCACTTCCTCATCAACTTATGAGCAGTGGTTGAACTCACTCTCACAACAGCACAGAGACCTGCTTGAAGGACGGGCAGGAGGTTCTGCACCTTTCCACGGACTGGAAATTTCAGGCAACCTTAGTGATGACATGAAAGAGATGACCAACTGTGTGCGACAGGCAATTCGTTCCAGTTCTCTGGAGAGGAAGTGCAGCAAAGATACCGGGAGCCAAACAGTTGGTGTTTCAAGTACAGGAACGCAAACAACACAGTTTGTCAGCATTGGCCTACAAACCGATGGACCCATTCCAACAACTAGAGGCCTTCAAGGGAAAGCATGGTCTCCTCGTCCATCCACCTCACTTTCATCTGCACGCTCCCGACAGATCTCTTCATCTCTAGAGAAAGTCCACAGTCGCATAGATAGACCATGTTGCTCACCAAAATATGGCTCACCTAAGCTAACCCGCAGGGTCTCCACCTCCTCCTCCAAACTGGAGACCTCCTCAACATCTTCAAGGGATCGCAGTGTATGGAATCTTCAAAACCGTAGTGGGTCACAGAACGGTTCGGCCTGGGCACGGTCCACCACCACCCGAGACAGTCCAGTGCTTAGTGGCCTCAACGATGGTTTGACCAGTCTATTCAGTGTGGTGGAAAACTCTGGGAGTGTTGAATCATTATGGAAAGCAGATCCATGCCCGGGAAGACAACCTGCTGGGAAACCCTCCTGTCCTAGCATAGGTGTCGGTCTGGGAGAAGCTGGAGCTCAGAAGTACGGCATGGTCCAGGAGTTTCTCCGCAATGTTTGTGGCAGGACTGCACCAGCTGGCACCATGGATGAACCAAAGCCTGAATGCCTTCCTGGAGCATTAATTGGCACAGACAACATCACGAAGATCGTCAATAAGAGATTTATGAAAACACAAAGAGAAGAGTTTGTAGCCACCGGAAAGGATGCAATAAGCTCAAGCTCTAGTACCTTGGAGGTAAGAGTCTTATACAAGTTTTAGTGTCACCACTGTTGATCTGGTTGATTTTATTTAATCATGAACCTCTGATTGTGTTATACCAGGGCTGGGCAACTTCAGGTGTGTTTGATTAGGTTTTAGCAGTGGCCCTCCAGGAACGATATTGCCCAGCCCTGTTTTATACAAACTCCCTTCTTCCTTCAAAGCATAAACCCTGAATCAAAGCAAATATCTTAAAATCTTTTTATTCTTTTTTCTTTGCAGGATTCAGTTTGTGACTGCAGCTCACAAACTGCTACTTCCTGTATTGCCCGCCACTCCCGCTCCACCACACGACATACCCATGGCCAGTGCAAACATCGAGTGCAAGAGCCACCCATAGGAACTGAAGAACGATTTGATACCAGTAATGAATGAGAATGAGGGTGGCCTATTCTGACACCCAAAAAGTACACAAAGAAGACAACTGTCAACACTCACCCCACACACACTGCCACACAAATCCACTGCCACATACGCCAATACACACAGACACACCCTTAAACAAACACATTCATACTTCATACTTTCAATAAAAGTCTTCAGGGTTACATCAATGGGACCTTGAAGAATTCTTGCATCTGAAGAGTTTCCAAACCAGACCTCAGTTTAACCAGCACACTTTAATGCCAAGGAAGGGAAAAGAGTTGACCTCCCCTTTAGGTCCACCATTCCACTGTCAACCAGCCAGATTTCACATTATAAGTCCATCATTCCAGTGTAAACCAGCCAGACCTGCCTTTAAAGTCCACCATTCTATCATTCCACAGTCATCCAGTCAGACCTCTCCTTAAACTCTGCCATTCTTCTGTTCTTTGTCCAGCCACCAGGACAGCTTAGCCTGCTATTTCAATCCTCACGGAAGAACTTGAGTAATCCAAACCAAGTTGAGACCAGATCTTAATAGTCATGTAGATATAAAGGGAACATACAGCATGCAATGGAACTACACAAACCAAGAACCTCAACATGGCCTTCAGTAAGATAATGATTTTCTCTGACAACTGCCCAGTAAACCTTACGTTTGACCACAAAGAGCATTGCTTGGGAGTAGATGTAAAATTGACCTGTAACCAGCTCTTGATGGATTCTACAAGTTCTCAACTATTTGAGTCTACAATGGACAACGTTTCCCTTGAATGCTTAAAAAAAATCACCCAAATTCAATGTGGTCTCAATTTGGTATTATGTTCTCTATAGACAATCATCAAACTAGCTTGTTTCAACCACTGTATAGACTCTGCAACTACTTGGGACCATCTTCCATTTTCAAACCAGCCAACATATAAACCTCTGGATCTACCCCTGGATTTCTAAAAAAAGGACTGGATGATATGATTGATCATACTGCATTCTGGATCTGTCCTTTTTAAAACTTAATATTCTTATAATGCTGTCTGAAGATGTCTATGAAGAGCATGTTGGTAGCTGTAGAGTAGGAGGATAGCAGTTGTTATGTTTGCTTTGGTACTTTGTACTGTGTTGGATGTGTTTGAACATTAGAGCATTAACACGTAAATCTCCATTCCATGGCTAGGATTTACTCATGCAATTGCCATTTTTATTCTTACCCTGTAGTTCTACAAAAGACATGCTGCTAGGTGCATCTTCTGCAATCCTCCTCTTTATTTTCTCTGTCTACCTCTTCATCTGCCATCATTATGCTGAAATAAACTAATGGACCTTTAGTCAGGGTATGCGCCAATTTTCGTTTGATGGAAATGAAAAAAACTCTGCACAACACAAGTTAGGAAATTTGGCTTTCACTGTAGAAAACCTATTGAACTGAGACCTTGTTTCATATAGTGCTTGTGGTCGACCTTTAAGACATAACATTGGTCAAATAATGCTGCACAGACTGGTGGTAGTAACTGTAGTCTATATCAGTGCAAACTCAGCAAAAGTGGACATAAAGTTGCTTACTGGCCTAATGGGGAGCTCGTAAGCACCCTTTTTAAACTAACTTATATAGGGACATCCTATATGCCCAACTGTGGCACTTGCAACAGTATGTCAATCTCTCACAGGCTCATTCATGCCAAATTGAATGTCATCTACCCTGACTAAACCCCATAAGCCTATTTTCCAGAACATATTTGAAAGCCTCACAAATACTAATTATGCAGATATTACATATATAAACAGAGATATGTTTAAGACACAGAAACACTGAATGCTAATTAATTGGCCATGGTGAGATTTTGAGATTAGTGAGATTTTATCAGATAATCCCAAAATATAATCCATAATCTGACTGTTCATGTAGCTATGCAGTTACTGTAATATGAGTGTGTGCCTCCCTGTATCTGCTCCTGTCATGTTTGTAATGTATTTTCTCCAATCTCCAGTTGGAGTGGTGCTGCAGAAACTGAGGTTTGGTCTTTTCGCTGGTGCTTTTCTTAGATTTGATGACAGTACATTAGAGGAAACATTTTTGTATGCATTTATCGAGCCATAAGGATTTGTTGAGTCAGCTCTTTTATAAATCGGGCATTAGTAAAGTTTTAAAATATCAAATTTCTCAATGTCTGGCCAAAACAAAACAAAAAAAGCAGTCAGATATTATAAACCCTGCCTATTATTTCCCAGACAATGTCTCCTCTTTATCTGTCACAGCCTTTCTATATGTCCCACAGCTACCTCTTAACTCAAAACTGTATCTTACATTACGTTTAACCCATTCATGTTTCATTTTGAAGGTCACTAGAGTGCCTTTTAAAAAAAATTAAAGCAACAAGATATAGTATGTTTATGAAGAACCATCTAATGATGGCAATGATACATTAGATGTTCTCAGAAGACTGCTGTTAGCTACTGAACCCCTCTGTTTTCTGAAAAAGACAAAAATGAGACAAAGTCTGTATTCGTAAAGTTAAATGAAGTGCAAATTTAATCTAGAGTTTATATTGTAATTTATTACAGAAGCCAAAATACAGTTTGAGGACATCTAAGAGTGAAATCTGCTAATGTAATCAGTCCAACTTTTCTTTATAAGCCATTTTAACTCATTTGAATGTTTCCTGAGTTGAGTCTGATGATGTAGCTTTGCCCACTTGTACATATCAGACAAACGGTGTACCATCCCTTCAAGTGCCCCTTAACCCGTTTAGTCTTGGTATTCGTGCTTCTGATTTTGGTCACATGATCTCTGAAAAAACAGGGGGAATGACCTTAGTTCAGAAGCTTTTCGTTTGAGCGCTCCCATAATGCTGAAGTCTTATATCAAACCCTACTGGTGATTTGAAATGGAAATTTCCCTAAATTTAGCAGAAGAATGTAAATGATACCAATTACACAGAGTTTTATAGCAATTCTTAAACCAGTGACAGAAGTTTAACAGGTCATGTGGTTGGTGGTTTTAGATTTAAAGATGTTGTTTTCATGGGAGCAGCTCTCTGATTGGCCTTCTTGTTCACAATATTGGTCTCCATCACTCTTTTGTCATCACAACACCGTTTTAATGCCTAGCAATATATACAACACCTTGTCGCATATTGTTGTCAATATTGTTTGCTAAATTATTATAAAGAGAATGCGTGTATATTTCTTTTTTGTTTCCACTTGAAATCTCTTTCGAATGAAAAAAGATGATGACAAATGGACATTGAGAAACCTTTCTAAATGTTTTAACTTGAAATCAAATATACTGTAAATAAATACACAATTTGTACTCTTTCTATCCTCGTGTAGGAAATGTTGAATGTCTCTGCCAACTTGAGCTTGAATTCTGTACCTTTCCTCACCTGAATTAAAAACATGAGAAGATTTTGTGTAAATAGAAACATTTTAAAAATAAAAGTGCTGAAAATTTCTTGGTAGACTTTCTTTGTCCTTTTGTATATTGTATCTGTTTGCGAACTACAGTAGTTTATTGCTTTTTACAATTTACCAAATAACACTAGCTGATAATTAATCAGCCTGCTATAACTGTTCAAATGTTAGCTAAATGTTATGAAAAAAGTCATTAGCATTGATTTCTTGTTTTGTACAACAGACTTAATACACCAGCTGTCATTAAAATTATTCACGCAATTATTTTTGTGATTCATTTTTAACCTTTCAATCTGCACTCGTCAAGCCATTTTATCGAGTCTTAAACTGAACACATTCTTTTAATTTCAGTGTAACTGTGTTTAAGTATATGCATCTGTTGTGGAGAAAATTACTCATCTCTTTATTCCCCTTTGGAATAAAGATGGTGGAAAAGAAAATGAAGTGGGTAGAAAGAGTGACGGAGTGGTGTGTTAAATCTAGCTCTAGGATATAATGGTTCATGTCCAGCTGTGGACTGTGAGTCTCAGTCCAGCTGGATTCTTTCTTCCTACATTACACACACACACCACTAGCTGATAAAGGGACCATGCAAAGGAAACTCTTGATCATTTGTGTACCATTGCATGTGTGCATGGTGTCGGGTTCACTTGGGAAGAACATCTGCGATTTTCTTCAGGGTCATTTTCTGGCCCGCCAAGATTTTTTCCCCCCTTTTTTGAAAATAAACTAGTTTACATTTGAATCTGAGCACAGATAAAGAGAGTCAGAGATACAGGATGTGACCAAACAGTTGCATCATTCAAAAAAGAGAGATTTCCTGTCGCAATGTGATGACACTGGCATTAACATTCATGGTGTGATTCAGCGCAAGAGGCTGAGAAGAAAAGGGAAAAAGAAACCGTAAGGGAAAAGCTGTGGCTCTGAATGTCATATGAGGGTTTTTGCTTTTAAGCTGTGATGCATAGAAGTAATACATTCCATTTCATTCTCGGCTGAGCATAAACATAAACACACACACACAGTTTGCAACCAGTGCTGTCTTGCCCATACAAATGGGCAGGACAACCTTAATACAGCAATCTAGTAAGTATAGTGATTGTATTTGATTTCTACAATTTAGAATTAATGTGTGGCCTTTCTCTGAGTTTTATCTTTCATTTAGTAAATATCATTCATTTTTCAGCATTCATCACACTATACTTTAATAGGTTATGCAGAATTAAAACAATGGATTCTATTTAAATTGTCCTTTTATCAAAATTAAATATCACACTTAAAACATACTTAAACTATCACACTTAAAACACAAAATACATAAACAGTTTTTCTGTGCAGCCATACGGACACTGATATTTAATCCATTAAAAATAAGTATTTAATAACCAACATTACTGTTAAAGTATAATTATAATCTAAGAGGGGACTATGTTGTTACCACAAATATATGGAATGACATGAGGTTAAGTGATTTAATGACAAAATCTTCGCCAATTAATGAACACTGTCGAGGTCTAGAGAAGTATGAAAGACATCGTCAGAATCCATCTGCCATCAGTGTTTAAACCGTAGCAATATTAGGCGCGGAAAATACTTTTTGTACGAAAAATAAAACAAAAAATAACGACTTTATTTAACATTTCGGCACCGTGACGTCACTATAGCGCCATTTTGGAGAGCATCTTCTGAACGCAAACTGTGTAATCTGAGGTTGCACCGGTGCGACCAGCCGTTCGAGGAAAAAAAAAAAGTCTCCACGACACTGAAAGTCTCCCTGTTGTTCAAGAATTAAGGCTGGGACAAACCAAGCTGAAGGAATTTGCCGTGTCGCACCGCATCAAGTATAGACAGAATAGGTTCTATTGTTTTTTGTTGCGTCGCACCACACTGTGCCGCGCCGCTTGCATGTGGTGTAGACACGGTGAGTAGCCTAGGCCCATCAGATAAACATAGTGGATGTAGCCACTGATGATGAGAGAAGACGAAAAGAACAATTGACAACTTTATCGTTAAGAATGTTAAGTTAATGCCTGATCCGTCCTAAAATCATTTAAGCACCAATACTTTTCCAGTAAGTTACTTTTCTTGTAGAATTGTGCTTCAAATAAAGAACTCTGCCTTCTTTTTATGACATATTGACACAAGTTTTAAATGATTTTCAACTGTCACTTTGTTGCGTCCAGTCTAGACAGACTTTAGCTGTTGCGGCATGACAACTTGTCGTGCTCGGTGTAGACAAGGTGTTAGTTAATCATTTACAAATCAATATTGCCTATATGAAAAGAAAAAACGTTAAGCGCACCAGTGCAACCAACGCAAAAAATTAGTCTAGAGCCCTGTGGTTGAACCACTGATGGAAGATGGACTATTCTGACGAAGTCTTTCATACTTTTCTGGACCTTCGCAGTGTAATTGTACAATCAAGCTCTCACCGGCTCTGATGCTGAGTCAGATGTCCTGTAAGCTCATCTTGATTAGATAGAAATCAGTAGCTCGGGTGAGGTGCCCACTGGAGCTTATGTAGGTCGAGTGAGAAGAGAGTGTTGCTACTGTTGCTGTTGTTGTAGATTATTGCTGTTCGCTACTTCTAATACATACTACGATACAGTGCTGTGAATATTTAAGACCTATTGCTGCTTCACCAATAGTATACAAAATAACCGATACCAGATCTCTAGTAAATGCTGACCAACCATTTTAAATGTAAAGCAGTAAGCTCATTGGCTGAGTATGCAACACACACCAATCAGCTTGCACCAAGTTGTTTAATACTGTGAATATCGGCTGATCAGCCTGCACCATCTACAGTTTCATGACAGAACTTGACATTTACACATAAAAGATCTCTAATATCATGTTTTGCACAATTTCTTTGGCAAAGCATCATTTGAACTAAAATCAAAATTGTGAAATGGCTTTGCGCATTTATTAATTGTGACTGTGATAAAATTAAAATTATCCCATGTTTCCTGAGTCTCAGTCTGCCTTGGTTCCTAGTGCAAGTTTAACATGCATCTGGGAATGCAACATGCTCCAGTTGCACTGTATTTTTCCATTCACATAATTTCCAACATTTGATAACAGCATTTGACTAGATTTGTAATGAGAGGTGTTTATAAAACTGTTGCCACAGAAACTTAAAGATCTCCCTGCCAAAATATAAGTTTTTGTTGTTTCTAGCCAAAATATCTAAGAATTCTTGAATCAAGGAGGATTTTCTAGACAAGTAAAAATATCATAGTCAAAATAAAGTGACTTATCTGCCAATGGGGTAAGAAAATAATCTTATTCCAAACAGATGACAAGACTATTTTGCTTGTCCCACTGGCAGATTATTTTCCTTATTTCAAGTAAAAACTGACTTAATTTTGACTTGTTTTTTCCTGAAAACAAGACAATATTTTTTCTTGTTTAAGACTTTCTAGATATTTATAAGACATTTTTTTTTTTTTGCAGTGCTATAGTGCTGCTGTACTGCAATAGTAATGTAGCCTGACTACATCAGACTTTGTACTTCCACTTAATTTCAGTTCGCTTCCGTACTCAGTCGGATACACAGTAGCAAACCAGATCCCAGTTTATCTCCGGCTCCGAAACAGAGAAAGTAAACGCTTTTTTTTTGTGGCCCTTCAGACTCTGTCTACAAAGCAAGGCGAAGTAGCAGAGTTTGGTATTACCAGGCTAATAGTAATGTCTCATTATAGGGATATTACTAATATAACAATTACTATAAATATCATTATTATTAATTGTGGTCATGGTGTCGTATCAGTTAAGAAATACCAGTATTTCTTAAAAATACCAGTGTGAATGTGATATGGACTGAGACACTATCACAACTGAAAAGATGTTTGAGTCCACATGCAAGTCAAAGACCTTTTACTTTTTTCACTGAAAACAGATTGAAGCTTATAATTTTGCTCCCAAAGTGCCTAGATTGATGCATTGATGATAACATTCAGTAAACAACATTCTTTATTTCCTTTCCTAATTCTCACTTGGTTGAGAAAGTGGCTGGAATTAATTCATTTCGAAAGCATCCGCAGTACTTTCGACCACTGTTCAAGCTGTCAAGTCTGATTTTGTCAGACTGGGACTTAAACTAAAAGCCATTGGCTATTAATTATTTGTCTCTTCACAAACAAATCCGTTTATGCATCTTTGAACATAAGGAAAATGAAAGGTGAATCAGAAACAACTGGTGAAAAGAGACTACAGAATGAGTCACTCTTAGAGAAACGAACAAATATGTGCAAAATATCTATCGATTCCACTTAATGATCATAGATTCAAGGCAGCAGTATGTGAAATCCCAGAGTGCCGTGACTTTAAAACACCCATAAGACCAAACCCAATTCTCAAGCTTAGCTGCTTTAGAGCTATCAGTGCTTTGACTCGCTAAGCGGAGATCCCACAAGACCCAAACCCCCACCCAAATCAATCATACTCCGCACTAATGCAGAGGTCATTCTGGAGAAACCAGAGTGTCCCTGTTGACTGCAGCACACTTACTGAAAAGAGCCAGCAGAAGCATGCACAAACCCTGAACGATTTCTTCTGCAGTCTGTTTCGCATCTGAAGTCTACATATGTTTGCAAGCAAACAATTAAAGAAACAACAAGGAGAATGAACTAGCAAATAAATGTTTTGTGTGTATGAAACAGTTCCATTCGGCTGTAATTACTCTGCCAGATCACATCAGTCAGCCGTCACACTGATGGAAGGCGGCGGATAAAATACAAACACAGGATGCAGGCAAACAGTCGCTGAGGATTATGACCAACCTGAGTTGGAAATTTCGCTCTCCGATCATTAGTTGTGAGGTGTGTTTTGGCCACAACGCTCCATGTGAAGGAAGGGTGTGTGTTTCCTAAGAGTGAAAGTGGGGAAAAAACAATCAGGTTGAGTTGACGTACTTAAAAAATTAAGTATGAGATTGCTAAATCAAACCTGCTCTCAGTAAACACTAGCTTGATAACCACACAACCGCACAGAGATTAAAAACAGTTTTGTTAGGTGAAAGTGTAACAGAAAATGTCCAAAGGAACAATTTAAGGCATTAGGGTTGTTTTTTATAGCTCAGATGATTTAATGGTCACACAGTCTCATGGCAATTTGTAACTATTTATGTTCGGTGAACTGGGGGGTAATTTATTTTAATCTTATTTGTACTTTTTGTTTGTTTGTTTGATCTGCTTACGCTTTACTGACAGTTATTAACTTTTTTCTAAAATTCATATACTCATATGAATCATGGCCTGCATGGTCTCATGGCATAAATGTACCTTGGTGCACTAAAATACACAAAATACGTACCAACAAGTACATATCACTGCAGTTTCCAAAAGAAACGAACACCAGAGGCAGTAAAACTCTGACACCTTTTATTCTTTTTCACACAAAGTTTTGATTAATAAAGCATAATTTTGCACAATTACTTGAAGAAGATAATCTTATGACTTCAAACCAGTATCAAAATGCTATTTGATATTTGAAAACTGGTGCTTTTGAACGTTAGCATCACATATATACAGCTTCATATCTATGGGTTTTCAGAGACGGTGGAGTATAGAGATGTACTTAAGAGGCGAGGACCTCGGGTTTGAATCCTGTGTAAATACGGTTCGACAACCCTGTTAAAAAAAACAGCATATACTGATTAACATATACTGCATTTACTGGTACAGTATGTTTTGAAGCTGGGATGCTGGTTTGAGCTAGTTTAAGCTGGTCCTTTGCTGGTTTAAGCTGGTCCTTATCTGGTCATGGACCTTTTTCAACAGGGAAAAGAGTTCAATGATGCATAAAAGGAAGTTAAAATGACACGGTTGCATCGACAAATGCTTTTTTATATCAGTTTTGCATTTGTTAACACTATCAGGTAGGTTTAGGGTTGGATTTTGTGTAGGGCATATTTCCAACATGATAGAGAATTAACTTTTAGCAACAGTCCACGGATATTTAAATTCTGAACCACTGCAATACATACCTATATCAACGTAAAAAAAATTTATTGAACCTTTGTTTTAGCGCCATTCAGTGAACATTTCTCTTTGAAACTGTGGCAAAACGTGCAGTAAGACACGTAAAAACAGAGGTACATATTTTTATGAGACCAGGTTGTTCGTGGCGTACAAATTAAAATCACCACCTTGTAAAATACATTTTTTAGTAGTTATGGTACCATTAGTTTCCATTTGCCCTCCATATAATGTCCTTACTCACAGGAGAAACTATTTATTTATTTAAAAAGATCTAATTTGTTATTTGTCTTTCCTGTTGGTTGCCCATCTTGTCACTAGTTACTCACTTCCTTTTTAACAAAGCATGATAAAAGAAATTGAAAAATCAGGTCAGATGAGTTAAAAGGCAGAGGACTGACAAAAGAGCACAATCGGATATGAAGAGTTTATGAAATCCGGAGAGTCCCAGACAGGAAAACAACTCTTTCTCCACCACAAGACCGGAATGATGGTAATTAACATCACCACATAATTAGATCTTACATTGTGTGATTAGAGTTTAGCAGCTACATGACCAATCCCTGCTCAGACTACACAAGTGAGCTCCAGAGGTTAGGGTATAACCATAAACCATATGTTAACAACATCACTTTTAGGGATTAAACTAGTTTGAACTCCACTCAACCTCTGCTGTGTGTTCAAGCGTCTGTCTCTCCCGCATTCTCTCTCTCTCTCTCTCTCTGTTTCATGCCAAAATGCCATCATGCCTTGCCAGGAAATCTGGGTCAATGGCAAAAGTGGCAGAAGGAAAAAACAAGAACCAGAGAAGAGATAGATCCTTGTGTCTCTCTAGGGGACTATGAGGCTCTTAAAGGAAATCTACATGTTTTTCATGCAATTATGACATGAAGCAACACATTGTTATGTGTCTCCCACTCTCACACTGATTGCAAGAAATGGCATTTGATCGCATTAATTTTGTGTAAAACATTAAGGATTCAACACAGTCAAAGTAATCTTGTATATGCATTAAAACTGAAAAATTGAAAATGTTCATTAAAATGTAACATTTTGTCATTAATTACTCACCCTCATGTCGTATACCCATAAGACATTTGTTCATCAAATTAAGATATTTTGGGTGATATCAGAGAGCCATCTGACCTTTCATAGACAGCAACAAAACTGAAATGATCCCAGGTCCAAAAACGTAGTAAAAGCATTGGTAAAACAGTCCATGTGACATCAGTAGATCAACTTAAGTTTTCAGACACTAGGAGAATGGTTTTTGCGCAATAAAAACAAAAATATCATCTTTTAACCATTTTTCTCCCATTACTTACTCTCTAAAATTTTTTCTAAAAGATTATGTACATGCGCGTGCTTTCACCCGGATGTAAACAAGACTGATTATGTCAAATACGTTAAAGCTTGTGTATGCGTTGCGTTGTGATACTCTCTAAATGGCGGAAGACTAAGTCAGGAGAGAAGAATGGTAGAGTTAAATTATGTTATTTTTATTTTCTTTGCACAAAAAAAAAAGTATTCTTATAGCGCGGCAAAACTGAAGTTGATCCACTGATGTCACATGGACTGTTTTACTGGTGTATTTAGTACGTTTCTAGATCTGGAATCACTTCAGTTGTGTTGCTGTCTATGGAGGGTCGGATGGCTCTCTGATGTCATCAAGAATATCTTAATTTGTGTCCCGAAGATGAACGAAAGTCTTACGGGTTTGGAACAACAGGAGGGTGAGTAATTAATGACAGAATTTTCATTTTTTGGTGAACTAACGCTTTAATAAAGTATACAGTTATGACAAAATAATATTAGATATTGATTATTCATCCAGAATTCAAAATGATAAATACTGTTTTAAATACTTTCCAGTAAACACTACATAAACAATAGGAATTCTAGTCTGTTGTCATGATGTTTTAAAGAGTAGTATGCTATATTGCTTTCATGACTTTATCATGTTATAAGTGAGAATTAACAAGCCATCCAGTGTCTTAGAAATAATAATAAAAAACAAGTTTAAAAATTAGTTTACATAATGCATGTTGGTGTAAATGTCTTAAAAGAATAGTTCAGCCAAAAATGAAAATCTGCTGAAAATTAGACATCAGAGAAAATTAGTGCTTCACAAATATTTCTATGCACTACTTTGTGTAATTCTTATAGTACATATAAATAGTGTGTGTTCAGACTGAAAATTCAAAAACAAGAAAACACACTTGTTGAATATTGTGATGTTTTTATAAGCTGAATCTCATTCTGACGGCACCCATTCACTGCAGAGGGTTCACTGGTGAGTAAGTGATGCAATGTTTATTTTCTCTAAATCTGATGAAAAAACAAAATTACCTAAATTGCATGATGATCTGAGGGTGAGTAAATTGTCTGAAAATGTGCATTTCTGAGTTAACTACTACATTTAGATGTAATGAGTAAAGTTCAGAAATATACCAGGATGTATATTAACTATCACACTGGATTTAAAGGCCAAGTGCATTGCATTGTCTGATGTATTTTGCTATTATGGTAAATAGATTTTCAGTGCATGGTTTTTTATATAGCCTACTGTAGAAATATTATGCATACTGTGCTTGTGTGCAATTGTTAGTATCTCTGGTTCTGGTTCTGGTTAAAAGACATTATATAATAGTGAAATAGAGCCCTGCTAAACATTTGATGAGCTGTGCCCCAATGAAAAGATGTCTGGACACTGTATATGAATTATATGTGTCTCGCTTATTTTATGAATTCACATCCTCAATCCAACCTCCAAAAAAAAAAAAGAAAAAAAAGTAACTTCTGAACAGTAATGCCTGTATTAATATATACCACAGTTTCTATAGGTGATAGGGTGGGTTCCTTGACTCAGACTGCAGTCTGGAGAGAGAGCTGCCAGGTGTTCCTTATAATTAATTAATCACAGGTTTGCTGTGGACATATTTAGACTGAAACTCAATAGAGAGACACAAAAGGGGATGGTCATGATGATAATAATAACAGCATTTTAATGACTTCTAATGTGTTTTCAGATGCTACTCCTCTCTTCCTCTGTGTGAGCATGAGCTGACACAATATGCTATCGATAAATACATAATTCAAGTAAAGCGGGCATTTAAAGATTAAGGCACATGGATTACACATTCTTTGTCCTGGTCACTCAAAGACAAACAAAGCTGCAAAATGCAAATGCAGAATTAGCTACAACCTCTCTACCATTTGTGCATGCAATTAAACTAAAGGGTAAAAGATAGTGCTATATTTTTTTGGATTCTTTTAATTGCTTTGAACTGCAGTGCATTAAACACACACTCTCTCTCTTTCATAGACACACTCAACTGTTATTATCCCCAATCCACAATGTCCTTTCATGTGAATGAGGGTATGATTTACAGCAACAAAGGCCACTCAGTCAGGAAAGACTAAATAAGAGAAGAGTGAAATATCACACATATGAAGAGTGCAGGAAAAGAAAAACTGAGAAAAGTGAAATGGGAAGCTGATTTTCCTGCTAAAGTGTCTTTTCTGAAGGTACTGAAGAGCCTTCAGCCTTACACTGACCAGAGTGCTGAACAGAACCAATCCAGCAAATTATAAAATAGAATTTAAAAAAGAAAAAGAAAAAATTAATTGCCTGGAAAGGCTAAAGAATAAAAATGTGTCTTAAGTCTAGACTTAAACACAGGGAACTCAGGGAAACATGGAGGGCTAGGCAAAGGGGAAGACACGGGGTACATCCAACACTGACCAGCGACTAACACAAAGACATCCAGTGCATTTATACACGTGAAACTGGGCGGAGACAACAATGAAACACCATGACAACAAATGAGCAGGGAGGAGACATGAGTTTGTGGGAATGAGTCCGGGCATGAAAACAGAGATAAACATACACAGAGTTCGCTGGGCGCTGGAGTGCCATCCAGTGGCCTGAGCTGGCACATCCAGCTGATCATGACATAGCCCCCCCTCAAAGGAGCGGCTTCCAGACGCTCGAGACTTTGGAGCCGGAGGAAACGCCCACCAGGGCGGGGCAGACGGCGGAGAGGTCCACCTGGGCGGCGCAGTCAGCGGTGAAGCCCACCTGGGCGGAGCTGACAGCGGAGCAGGAGCAGACGGCGGCGAAGCCCACCTTGGCGATGCAGATGGTGGAGACGCCCTCCAGGGCGGATCAGACGGAGGAGACGCCCTCCAGGGTGGAGCAGACGGCAGAGAAGCCCACCTGGGCAGATCAGGCGGCGGAGATGCCCTCCAGGGCGGAGCAGACGGAGGTGACGCCCACCTGGGTGGATCCGAGGGAGGAGACGCCCTCCAGGGCGGATCAGAAAAGCTGATCCAAGGCGTCCATACCTGGCCGTTGACACTGTGAAAAGCTGCTGGATCCTATTTGGCTGGTCAATCTGTCACGAAGCAGAGACGCGAGGAGGCGTTCGGATCCATACACAACAGTTTTATTAGGAAACACAGAGTAATCACAGGCAGGGTCGATATCAGCAAACGGGAACATAGGCATTAGAATTATCCAGAAAGCGTAGCGTGGGTCGGCAACAGTAAATCCAATACCAGGAAACACGGGGAACTCAGGGAAACACGGAGGGCTAGGCAAAGGGGAAGACACGGGGTACATCCAACATTGACCAGCGACTAACACAAAGACATCCGGGGCATTTATACACTTGAAACTGGGCGGAGACAACAATGAAACACCATGACAACAAACGAGCAGGGTGGAGACATGAGTTTGTGGGAATAAGTCCAGGCATGAAAACAGAGATAAACATACACAGAGTTCGCTGGGCGCTGGAGTGCCATCCAGTGGCCTGAGCTGGCACATCCAGCTGATCATGACAATAGTCTAGCCGCCGCCTTCTGAACCATTTGCAGCCGTGACAGTGCAGACTGTGGAAGACCAACATATAATGAATTACAATAATCCAGTCGTGATGTGATAAAAGCATAAATAACTTTTTCCAGGTCTTGAAAGGAAAGTGATGATTTAATTCTGGAGATGATCCTCAGCTGATAATAACTGTTCTCAACAACTGAGCTGATTTGTTTTTCCAAACAAAGCTCAGAATCAAAGATAACACCAAGATTTTTAACCTGAGACTTAGCATATGGAATGATGTTATCTAAGTTCCCAGCAATGGAATTTATTGTTTTAGAGGGACCAAAAAGAATCCCCTCAGTTTTATCATTGTTAAGATGCAGGAAGTTATTTGACATCCAGCATTTAATATACTCAAGACAGTCAATGAGAGGTTGTAAAGAATCTCAAAATTTTAAAGGAAGATACAGCTGAGAATCACTCGCATAAAAATAAAACAAGATTTTATATGTCCTATTGCCAAGTGGGAGCATATACAAATTAAAGAGCAATGGCCCCAAAAAGACCAAAAAACCAACAAAGTGCTGTACCTTTTATGCCCACCCAATGATCAAGGTGTGAAAGAAGGATATTATGCATATTAAAGCAGCGCTCAAATCCAATAAAATCAACACTGCATTATCACCAGAATCAACTGAAAGTAACAAATCATTCAACACTTTTAACAAAGCTGTTTCAGTACTGTGGTGAGTAGTAAAACCTGACTGAAAAGGTTCAAGTATACTGATCTTTATAAGATCTGAAATGAAGCTAAATTCACATTACAGTCCTGCTTTTGAACACCTAAATAACAGTTCTAGCCTTGCGGTTTGGATTCAGATGTTGAATATCCATGTCTTACAAGATGAGATAAAGAGGGGGGGGAGGTGAAGGTGACGGTGGGGGCTACGTCTCGTTGAAAAGATAAAGGAAATGTTTAATCTCCCCTCCTCTATAGCCCCATGCTTGCTTCACCCACCCTTGACCCCAAAGTCATCTCTCTTTCTGTCCATTCAGAATGCCACGAAAGCACCTGGCATGAAGCTGCTTGTGTTATAAATCCATCTACAGTATGTTGTGGTCTGCTGAACCATATCAGTTTGACCAGTCATTCTTCTACACCTACATAAACCATAACCTTAATCAGTTTTGCAAAAACTAGGCACAACACCTAGATTTCTGTTAAATTAGTTATAATAATAATATCTCTTCTATAATTAATACAGCAAATTTGCATTCATAAACACAAACCAATTGAAACTATGATGTTATTATTTCAAAAAGAAGCTTGTAAATTAAAAATGGAGAGGGCCGAGAACTGAGCCCTGGGGGACACCCTATAAGCACAGTAACCCTGAGAACAGTGTCATTCAGAACAGGTCACAAACACAGTCACTCCTTGCTGAGCATTACATTTGTTATGGCATAAATAATAAAAAACAATGTTTTTTTAGGCTTTGGCATTTTTTATTGTACATGGTTTTAGTTTTTTGTTAGCATTGCTAATTTAATATTTTTATTAAAAATTAGAAAAAGGTAAATGTTTTCACTGACATTTAGCTTTTAAACATTTACTTTAAAAGCAGTCTACATCAAAAAGTGTTAATTCTTTATTCATCTGAATCTGCTTGTTTTTTATATAAATCATTCAGGCTTGCTGAGTTTATAAAGGTTGCCATAAATACTATGAATATGCAAGATGTTTGTAGGTCAACAAAGTCATTTTTTAGTTGCAGTACTAGAGACATAAACAAACAACAACAACAACAAAAATTATTGGTTAACCTTGCCCTCAAAACCTTTAATAGCTTTCCAATTACAACAAAAAAAACAATCAAGTTGAAATATTTAGGGTGAGACCAGAGGACTTGAAATATCTTTTCTCCTTAAAACATCAAATAGATTGTCCAGGATATGCACTATGAAAAAAATACATATAAAAGTACATTTACAAAAAAGAAATTTTTCAACACATGCTAACACCAGACGAATCAAACAAATGAAAACCTGATATCAACATTTACCAGGCCTGCACCCATCGACTATGATTAATCGCCCCTCTTCATTAGAGGAGTCTCATTTGTCAATGTCACATCAATACAGTATTTGTCTCTGAACAGGACAATATGCAACACTCTGCCCTGACCTCGAGCAATGCTAAAGCCTGGAGCTGATAACAGAGAAACAAAGAGAGATAGCAGGAGCAACTGCTACACCAAAAGTAGGACAATCTCAACCTCTGCAGAAGAGACAGGAGACTCTCTCATCCATCACACACACTCTTCACAGCTCATTACTGGGGAATACCCACAGACTAAAGCTTTCATATACGCCCAGTGTGTGTTCCCTGTAGCACCAGGTTTTTTGGAGTGTTTTTCAAAAATGCAAATGTTCATCAGTGCATTAATGTACTGCAGGTGTTATTGCATTACATTAGAATTGAATTCAAGGAGAAAAGAGAAACACTTGTCATTTCAGTCTTCTCACATACTGTAACTGCAATCATTTCATGGTTTCTCTTTCTTTGTCATTTTCTTGTTCACTCTTCATCATCTTGCACCTTCAGTGTCATAGACAGAAAGATTCCCTAGAGAGCACCTCTAGCCCAACACTTCAAAAGTAAAGGAATTGTTTTTACATTTTTCAACTACATTGCAATGCCAGGGTGCACTGCAAAAAATAAATCAGCAAAATTTATGGTAAATAAACAGCACTTGTGGTTTCAGAACTTTAGGTTTAGCAACAATTGAAATTTTACGGTACTGAACGTAGGACTGGACAATATATTGCACTATATATTCATGCGCATCTCGTCAGTAAAGCCGATTCTTTGATTAGCAGTAAATCTCCATCACCTCTTTTTAAATGGAGAGGCAGTTAATACACAGAGCTGCAGATCACTGACAAGCTATGCAATATCGTGTTCAGTTTGGCAGATGATTCATTTGTGATAGCTAACCCGATATTGCGTAGCTTGTCAGTGATCAGCTGACTCTCTAGAGTTTTGGTACTGAAATTTGGTCGCATTCTTGAATGATATGGGTTTCCGGCTGCTGAAGAGTTTGTGGTCATCTTTAACTTTTTTTTCATTTAATAATGCACCAAATATTCTCTATAGGTGAAAGATCTGGACAGCAGGCAGGCCAATTCAGCACCCGGACTCTTCTACTACAAAGCCATGCTGTTGTAATAGCTGCAGTATGTGGTGTTGCATTGTCCTGCTGAAATACACAAGGCCCTGAAATAGACGTCATCTGGAGGGGAGCATATGTGTCATAAATCGCACCTCTGTGGCTCTCTCCGACGGCCACAGGAGGGAAGCCATTCCAGAGTACTAACCCCTCCGAATTCCATTTCCCATCATGCCCTACACCTAGGACTGGTCACCGGCCCAGGTGTGCCTCATTACCCTGCCCTTTATAAACCATGCTCAGTCTCCAGTATGATGCAAAGTCTTGTATTGCCCCAGCCTACATTTCTGAGCGTTTGTTTCTGTGTTGATTCTCCATATTCTGATCTTGGACTGTTTCTCTGACCCTTTGCTGCCTGCCCTGACTGATCGATTCCGCCTGTGTTACCTCTTTACCTCTGATTGTCTGCCGCCTGCCCCGAACCCTACCTGGTACTGTTTACGACTCTGTTTTGCCTTGGATATATCTGTTTAATGATTCTGACCCTGCCTGTCTGACCTTGAATAAACGTCTCTGAGCTTTCGTCACAATATGTTACTCTAAAAACGTTATTTTAAATGAGCCTTGGACCACAGGAGATGATGGCACTCCTGAACTATGATTACATATGATTCCATACTTTTTGCGTGACAGAGCTTTAGTTGGCTTCTGCAGATGGTATGGCAGATTGTGTTTATCGACAGTGGTTTCTGGAAGTATTAGTAACAGTCAATGATAGTATCATGCCGATGAGTGATGAAGTTTCGTCTGAGGATTCAAAGACCACAGGCATCCAACAAAGGTCTTCTGCCTTGTCCCTTACACACAGAGATCCAGTTTCTCGGAATCTTTTGATTATGTTATGCAATGTAGATAATGAAATATGCAAAGCATTTGCAATTTGATGTTGAGGAAAGTTGTTTTTAAAGTATTCCATATTCTTTTTACCAACTCATTCACAGATTGGAGAGCCTCTGCTCATCTTCACTTCTGAGAGACTTTGCCTCTCTGATTTCAATTAACTTAATTAGTTGCTAGATGTTCTGCCAGCTAAATCTTTTCAAAATATATTACTTCTTCAGCCTTTTGTTTCCCCCATGCCAGATTTTTTAAACCTGCAGCAGGCATCAAATTTGAAATGAGTTCATTTAGTGGATTTGTTATGCTCTCTATGTTCTATTGTGTATAAAATATTGGCTCATGTGATTTGAAAGTTTTCAGTTTATTCAAATTAAAAAATGTCATTAACCTCCTTTCACTTTACACGTGCTGCAATGATAATTTACTTTGATACTACATTAATCAATTTTTAATGCCCTTTAAGCTTACTGTTTATGTTTGCTCACATGAGAAGTTAAGGAGAGGGAGTCAGCAGATGTTTCAGCTGTCCGTGCTAAAGCAGAATTCACAGTGTCAACACTTCTGAATCACAAGCTTCTCACTTACAGCAGGAATCTAGTCTGTGTTTGTGTGTGCGCGTGTTGTGTGGAAACCGAGCGGGAGACGATTTCATCTGCAGCAGTTTCATTCACACAGTGTTAATTAGTATGTGAAAAAAAAATTCCTTGTGGAAATGTGCCTATAAGAGACTAATTTTAGAGTAAAGAAACCATGTCCTTTCTCAGGTTCTGAATGAATACAAAAACAAGAAGTCTTGTGAGACAAGCCTAATCTCACATACTGTAACTGGGAAATATTTTGGCATAATAATAACTCATAATTGAAAAATACCTTAAAGTGTCTTATCTTGAGCCCTTCAGCTAAATAATAACACACACATACACTATATTTTTATGTATTTACATGTATATATTCACATAATTTATATATAAATATAATAAGATATAAAAAGATTTATTATATAAACACTACATATTATTTCTGTATTTCTTTATTTTCTTAAATTTCATTTTAATTTATTTAATCATTTGACAAGTTTTAATTTAAAGTTTTAAGTACGTATATATACAATTTATTGTTTTATAAATTTCATACAGATGTGTATATATATATATATATATATATATATATTACACACAGTATATATATATATACACACACACACTGTATATTATATATTTTTAACATTAATAATTACTGACCTGCCCCATATATTTTTTTACTATTATTTTTAACATTAATAATTACTGACCTGCCCCAGACACTATTCTTTCTCATTTTCACATCTTTTGTTCAACAAAACCCAACAGAAGCCACTTCACAGTTCAATACTGCCGCCCGTGGATTTCTTTCTCTGGAACATAAACCCTACTCTCTCTCTTTCTCTTTCTTTGTGCACCCCTCATCTATTTCCCTCCTGTGCCCTGTCCTTGTTTCCATGGAAACAGTTGTCAACGTGGAGGGAGCAACGTGGCAGGATACAGCAGCAAATATTTCCCAGCATGCACTGGCGCTAATGGAGGAGAATCCCATGAGGAGATTCGTCTGTGCAAGGCCGCTCATTGGTGGTGGTAACGATATGATAAATAGCTGCATCACCTTAACAAACACTGTTATTGAGTCAGGTCACCTTCTACATAAATGTGTGGTCCTGACGTCCTTAAAATCACCTACACATCAAATGTGCTACACCTACACTGCTTTTAACAGTATCATAAAGGCAGCAATAATGATAATAATAAAATCTGGCATTTCCAAATGCATTTCGGAAAAGTATAATATTCACTAAACAATATCCATAAACGCAAAATGTGATTGCACAGCACTTGTGATTTAAAATGCATTTATTTATTCCATTATTTGTTACTCAAACATTCAGTGATTTTAATTATGAGTGCATCTCTGTAATTAACGGCATCTGCAGTGCAGTAAACAGAAAAGAACACAACTGAATAATGCATTGCAGAGCTGAAACACAAATTTATTCTTCAGATGGTTTCTCATGATAAAGGACACGATGACTGTCCTTATTATGTGCTTGGATTGTGTATTTTTTTTATCTAAAATATTCAAATGAAGAATAAATAAACAATTAAAACGTAAAGTCATGTATTCACATTAGTGTTTGCTGATTTGTGAATATTTATTTTGGCTCAATATTACTAAATTGTGTTCCTCATCATTTCTAAGGAGCAAAGTTAAACGAAAGAAATTAGAACTTATTAAAACACATTACTGTTCAAAGGTTTGGGGTCAGGCAATTGTTTAAATAAATTAATACTTCTATTTACTAAAAATGTGTTAAATTGATCAAAAATAACAGTAAACACATTTTTAATGTTACAAAATATTTATATTTCAAATTGTTATTTTAACTTTATATTCATCAAAGAATCCTGAAAAAATCTATCATTGTTTAAAAAAAAAGAATCTTGAACATAAAATTTGCATGCAAGATATTTAAAGGATCATATGACACTGAAGACTGGAATAATGATGATGAAAATTCAGCATAATTCAAATAAATGTCAGTTTAAAATATATATAAAAAAGAAAACAATTATTTTAAAATGTAATAGTATTTTTTTTTTAAATACAGTTTTTGCTGTAGTTTTAATCAAATAAATGCAGCTTTTTTTAAAAAAAAAACTTACCAAATCCAAACTATTTATAACAAAATAAAAATGTGATCATTATGCTTAAACAAAGTCGACTACCTGTAAGGGGTTAATTTTGTAAGCCGTTCAATATTTGTAGGTAAAACAGAGAAAATATCAATTATTATCAAGCATAAACCGTCCTTACACACACTCTATTCAGACACTACTGCTATATAATCCACCTACTCATTAAAAAAAGACACACAGGTTTCGCTCTAAACCTCTAGGCTCTATCATGACTGATTGAGTGATGGTCAAGTTTAAGCTCTGATGACTTCATCCTGAGACTATCAATGATGCTTTAGACAAGAGAACATAATACCTATAGGAGATTTGATATTCAACAATCACTTCAACTACACATCAAAGATGAGGTGGAGCTGCAAGGACTCTTTCACTGCTAGATATGTAGGAGGTGTGTGGGCTGCTCTCTTGTTTTTATGCTGACTAAGAGAGCAGTGAAGTCTCCTTAAGAGTCTTGGTAATCTGGCACTTTCATCTATCAAATGATCGCCCTCACATGCTCTGCTCTGAAAGCCTTTTTAGCTCAAAGAAACGGAAACTGGAAAAGGTGACAGGTGAATAAGGCTGAGGAAGAAAGAGAATCTCAGAGTATGTATGGGAGGGAAAGAGAGCTTGAAGACAGGTGAGGAAAAAAAAAGATAAACGAGCCTTTCATATGAAAGTCATTATTTCTGTGTGATTTCATTCTCTGTATCTGAGATACTAATGTTGAACACCAGTAGAGAGGAGCAGGGAGTGTTGTAACACCATCAGTTTAACGCAATACAAACGGCTGCAGGGGGAAAATTTAATTCAGATGTTAACAAACGTTAAAACATTATGACTGAGCAGTCAGAGAGGGTTGTAAAAGTAGAATGTACTTCTGCTTGACCTATTACACAATGTTTAAAAGTAAATTTGATTATATTTCATAAAATTTAAAATGTAATCTTTTTTTCCACTCCAGGGTTGCCAAGTCTGCTGTTTTACCTTAGAATTCAGCTACTTTTACAGTGTTGCATGGGTTGTTTTTAGTCTCTCCCCAAACCCCCCAGAATGCTATTGCCATTTGATTGCAGACCTGGCAACCCTGGTCTACACCAGTTGTGGCATTGTATCTAACATGAATTTACACAGTTTAGGGATAGAGATTTGTTTTACTTAAGATCCTAATATTTTCAGCAATATGTATTAAATTCAAAAAGACATTTATAATGTCACAGAATCTTACATATAAATGCTGTTGTTTTGAACTATTCATCAAAGAATACTCAAAACAAAAGCATCATGGTTTTCACAAAAATATTAAGCAGGAAAACTGTTTTCAACATTCACTGAAAATAAGAAATGTGTCTTGAGCAGCAAATCATGATGTTAGAATGATTTCTGAAGGATCATGTGACACAGACTGAAGTAATGACACTGAAGATTCAGCTTTGCATCAAAGGAATAAATTACATTTGAAAAAATATTCAAAATATTTTCTTTTTTTAACTGTAAAATTGTACATTGTACCAGACAAAAGTGAATATTTTATCAAAACAACAACAAAACATGCATTTAATCACTCCCTAGTCTGTATTTTCCCTTGTGTGTGTGTGTTTTGGTTTTGTAGTACTTGCAATAAAGTTAAATAAGATGGTACATCTTTTTTTGCAGTGAATATTTTAGTCAGAACAGGAAATGAAAATGTCAAGTGCCCCTCAGGTCCCTCCCACAGTGGCCTCACCACCAGCTGGGCTGTGCTAATGCACTGCTGAAATGCACACACACACACACACCTTTCCCTCACATTCCCTCAGTAGGCAGTGAAAAGCTCAAAATAAAATCTAAAATAAACCCGGTTGCTCTCAGACTGTCTCCTCGTCCTCCTGTCATCTGCATGCACTGAAGAAGCACGACCCCTCCTGACCTCACTACACCAGTGATGCTTTCAGATCAGAGCTCTGATTGGAGGACAGAATGCTCTGTGTGTGTGTGTGCAGCTGCTGGCCTGTCTGACAGTCAGTGACCTTTTGATTGCGTGACTGTCCGCTGGACCCAGTGACTGGACATGAGAGACACGCTCCTCAGCATTTAACATCAGCACATCCTTATCTCTGAAATATGTGTGTGTGTGTGTGTGTGGGACAAAGTGTAGAATATTTATCGTGGATAAGAGCGAAAGAGCTGATTCTCCGTTCTTAAGTCACTGATCCACCAAACCACAATTTAATAGGGCACTTTAAAATGTCACATAAATCAGTGACTTCTGAATATAAATATCAGCATAGTAATTCGCTACATTACTAAAAGGATGTGTATATCATATTAATTACTCTAGCAGGATCAATAGACAGTGAACGCAAATGGGTTTCAACGTCACTATGACCTTGAGCGCACTTTGAAAGTTGAAATAAAACAATAATTTATCTTTTAAAATATCATCTAAATGAATCCTTTTGCAAGTTTCAAACTTTAAAATCTTGTACAACCATTCAAAACAGAACAAACAACAAACAAAACAGAACCACGGGAGCTGGCCTGACGTCTCTCAGCTGGGATTGTTCTCTTTTATTTCATCTGTCTGGGTTTCTCTGAACTCTTGGACAGCGCTGCTCTAGTTTTTGTCGGCAAACATTCAGCAGGGAATTTCTATGCGATAAAGACAGATGGTACCTCAATATTCCTCTCGCTCGCTTTCTCTCTCTTTTAATAAATCTCATTAATTACATGAAATCAGCTTATCGCATCGGTCCAGGTCAAGATTTTATCAGTGGCATTTTCTAAAGAAAAGCTCCATTATTGCTATTAATTATTCTAAACCTTTAGCTTGAAGCATTAAACTTTTAACCCAAACCGTTTTAGCTACAGACATGAATGATACCTCAAATCATGCAGCTGGCTGAGATTTTTTTTCTAAAAATATGATTAAGAAATAATGAATTATGAAATCATATGTGGGTTGCCTGGAGTCATTACTAAAAGGAGAATAAAATCAAACAGGTTGGTATTTTTTTAATGCTTCTAAAAGACGTCTCATAGAATCACCAAGACAGAAAAAAACAGTAATGTTGTGAAATATTATTACAGTTCTCTATTTTAAATCAATTTTAAAATTGTAATTTATTCCAGTCTTAAGTGTCACATGATCCTTCAGAAATCATTCTAATATGCTGATTTGCTGCTCAAGAAACATTTCTAATTATCATTAATGTTTTACCTCATTCTTAGATGAGTAGGAAGAACAGTATTTATTTTAAATATATAACATTATAAACGTCACGTTTAAGGCTCCCTTGCTAATTAAAATTAATAGATTTCTTCAAAATTAAACTTTCATGCACTGTATCTATAGGATAAATCAACAGTCTCATGACCAATTTGTACGTATTTTACGAGGTGGCAAATTTGTGCCAATTCGTACAAATGTTGTGTACGATTTGACTAAACCCCAGTGACGGGTAGGTTTAGGGGCAGGGTTAGATGTAGGTCATTCGTAAAAATTCATACGAATTGGCATCTCGTAAAATATATACGATTTAGCAAAAATTGTATGAATTTGTACAAATGAGTTGTACAAATTTGCACGAATTGCCATGAGATCAGGCTCATTAAATATAAAATCTCACGTTTTGTATGCCGATAATGTACTGTAAGAGACTGTAAGTGGCAAAAAGTGAACGAGATCGAACACGCTGTAACAGGCTGCAAATCAAGCGATCTCTATAATACTGTAATCCTGAGAGATTGTGCAGGTTTAAAGCCTCTTCCCCTCATTTCACCTCCTGCTTTAAACAACAGCATGTCTGTACAGGATTACCAGGTAAGATCAATACCAAGCTTTTCATCACTGTTCGGAAAGGCGGTTAATAGATAGTAAATTTCACTCTTTCCTGGCTATTTATCCCACACAGACATTAACAACGCCATCACTCAGCGGTCAATAGGAGCTATAAGACTGAGATATGTTACTGCTGGACTGCTCCTCACATCTATCTTCCTCCATGCGCATTCATCTGGAAGATCAGACAAAGCGCTGAAAACTCACAGGCTGTTCAATATAGGCTTGTACCTCAGAGACGGACCTAATGACTAGAACTTCAGAGGCGTTTCTGGGAAATCATGGTGTGCCCGTTCAGCTGAGAGACTGTCTTCACTACTGGGACTGATTAATTGATGCTATTTTGAGACCCCAAATGATACTTTATATGATTTATCATACAGTAAATCCCATCATAGTCTCTTCACAAATTACACATTTATGCGTTTATTCTTGATTGATGCTTATGGTCTGTGAAATAGACCTCTATATATTTTCATAAGAAAAATTGAGTGGTACCTGCTATTGCTCATATACGGCGGTATGCAAATTTACAAAGGTTGCATTTTAAATACTCATCATTACTACATATGAGCAATATCACATGAGTAGCAGTGCAATACCACTAGGTTTTACCCATTTGTCAGCCAGAAACTTTTAAATAAATTTATTTAAAACCTTAAAGTAGACACTTTACTTGTATTTAACATGTATATAAAATCACTTTTTACATTTATTGTGATGCAGACAACAAAATGAGACCCATAAATATGTACGAGGCTGGCGATATACTGGTTGACACGATTAACCGGTAGAAATTTGCCAAGAGGAAGAGCATGCAAATGAAGACAGTGTTCTTAGAGCGCAGTAGTATTGAAGTCGTGGGGGCAGTCGTGGCCTAATGGATAGGAAGCTGGACTTGTAACCTAAAAGGTCACGGATTCGAGTCCCAGGTCTGGCAGGGATTGTAGGTGGGGTGAGTGAATAACCAGCACTCTCTCCATCTTCAATACCACGACTGAGGTGAGACCCTTGAGCAAGGCACTGCTCCCCAGGTGCGACAGTATTGGCTGCCCACTGCTCCGGGTGTGTGTTCACAGTGCGTGTGTGTGTGGTTGATCACTTCTCACTGCTGTGTGTGTGCACTTGGATGAATTAAACGCAGAGCACAAATTCCTAGTATGGGAAACCATACCTGGCCACAAGTCACGTCCTTAAGTCATTTTATTATTATATACAGTATTGTGCAAAAGTCACTAGTTTTTCAGCAACAAAAAATGGTTTTAAGTGGGTTTTTTTATCTTTTGCGGTAGTGTGTCAGTTGGAAATATCAGTTCACATTTCCAAACATTATTTTTGTCATTAATTGTAATAATCCAGTAAGATTATTGTCTGACAACAATCAGTGCTCCACACAGAGATCTGATCTGATCATCATCCAGTCTGTCTGGAATGACATGAAGTAACAGAACAAACTGAG
>JAUMHE010000080.1:6103438-6126790 GCA_032359235.1 Enteromius mattozi
TGTGATAAAAACGGGGTTTTCGTGTAAATGAGAGGCCAAACCGCAGGGAAATATCTGCGTCTTCCCTTCGTGTAAACGGGGCCTAAGAAACAAACTCATCTATGTCTTAGCACGAGGCTAAACTTTCATTTTTAGATGAACTATTCCTTTAAGCATGTTTGAACGTACCATTCTACGGATAGCACCGCAGATGGCGTAGGTCTTGAACTGTCCATTGAACCTGCCTGTAGCTCTGTCCACCTGTAAAAACCGTAAGCAGCAGCTCATTAGAAATCACAACTCTGAGGTTTTGTTCATAGACTAAGGCTTAGTTCACACCGCAGGTTGAAGTGGTCCAAATCCGACTTTTTTGCCCAAATATGACCCATATCTGATTTGCTTATGACAGTCTGAACACTCATATGTGGTCCTAAATCGGATACATATCCGATGTTTTGCTATGCGACTTCAGTCTGAACGGCCATGTCGCATTTCATGCGATATTTCAACATCATTGAAATGCGACAGACGTCACAATTCTGTGCTGGAGGATTAATATTCTTCTTATCACTTCGTTATTTAGGCTCTGATTGCACATTAACTTAAAAAAAAAAAAATAAAAATAATAAAAATCATTCATTTTTATTTCCGCAAACACAGTACGCAGTGTCTGACGCATCTTCTGCGTATACGGTTCACACATGAGACTGACGGCAGTCGCATTTAACAGCAAATAATTAAAAAAAAAAGAAAATCCGATCTGAGTATTAAGACCTGCAGTGTGAACTAAGTCTAACATACTTATTGGCATTTTGGCTTGTGTTACTTACAATACATCCCAACAGTTTTGTCAATGTAAAATACACCTTTTTTTTGTTTTTTCAAAGTAATTGAATATATATTTACAACTTTAGGCTATTTGTTATAATTCAACTGAATTTATTAATATATGCATGTCATGTAATTTAATACTGTGTGAATACAAAAAACAACAAGACTAGTTTTGTAATGGTCAAAATAGTGTCAAACCTCAGCAATGTTGATCTGGATGGAGGCATGATCCTTGGCACCAATAATTCTGTTGCTAGCAGAGCTAGAAACAAACAAAACGTGTTTTAATATACTCAAGTTATATAAACGTATGTGCTTACAAAATACTCAAGCATTATCGTGACTTTATGTAGCTAGATAAAAAAGGACAGACAAGGCAGCTACTGCCTAAATATTGTAACTAAAATATTTAATTAAACATTAATTTAACATTTCCTAAAAAAAACGCGTTTCTGTTCAGTTTGACGTACACTCACCATTTACGGGGGACGTACAGGTCCACGAATTCACCAGCGTCGTTCTGCATCTTCACTCTATTTGATGACTGTGAGTCTTCTCAGTCTGCAGCAACCAATCAAATCAGTCAATATCCAAGCAGAAATCAGCTTTATTAACACAAAACACAATTTCTTCACAAACTGGAGGCAGAGTTGCGTTTTAAATGTGACCGGGAATATTAGCTGAAATGAAGGGCCTGAGAGCGGCTGCTCTCCCACATGTGTAGCTACTCAGCCCTGCTGCCTCATTAACACTAAATAAAAGGCGCAGAAAACGGACTATTCGGCCAATATGCGACACACGCTGTGTAAAAAAGCTCCGTGCATAAATGGTGTGAGAAATATGTTGTTAGTGTTAACTCAAAACTGTATAAAACATAATAGTAGACTAGAGCTCATGGTGTTCTTACCGATTATCACAAATGGCCGACGCGGAAAGGAAGGAGAAAGGGTCAGGAAGTGACGTAACACGAAAGACAGCGTAAGAGTGCGAGGACTTTATTTGAACAGAAATGCCGAACTGAGAAACCATCTGTAAATAATTATTGATAAACTATACTGCTTATATTAAATGTCAAAATAATAATAAAAACTTTTTATGCTACGGAAACTAGGATTAATAATATTAGGTGTCCAGTATAACCCAATCTGACATCTATATTATTGTGATACATACATTTGTCAAGTTTAAAATCAGATCAAAGCAAAATCAGCACATGTTTGTCAAATTAAAATATACTGGACACCAAGTTTTGAAATAAAAAATAATTCTTCTGTTAAAGCTACATTTAGCTCGATGTGTTTACTGAATATTTTAAGCTAGATGAGATGAAAGTGAAACTTTCTTTCTTGGACTGTTAGAAGTTAAATAGCATGCATACATGTATGTGCACAAAAATAATCCACATCCACATAGTACTGATGATAGTACTGACTTTGATGTTAAAGTAGGCTATATTTCTTAATGAGTTAACAGAAAATTGTGAGAATCTTTTCAATAAGACGTATTAATTGAATTTTCATGTTCACATACGCTGGGGCACAGCCATCATGAGGGGTACAGAAATATATATATATATGACTCATTCTATAATTGCGGGTACGTTTGGTGTCCCCGTCTGTCCCCGTCAACTCTAGGTAGACTTACAATGCTGACAATAGTGTAACAGAATTGGCATTTTTATTTTAATTCTCAACTTGCTGGCATAAATGCTGAGAAAACATGATTAAAAGATCTTTAAATAACCCAATGTGAGATCAGTTTTCCTTTTGATATTGTGGTAACATAGTTGACATTTTAAAAAATAACTCTTGGTATAAGAAGTTTTTGAGGAAAATTTTTTCTCAGAGAGAGCACAGATATTTTTCAGAGCTTCAGATCTCATCAGTGAGTGAAAGTGACATCATTTCATTTAACTTACACAATTCCACCAATTTAAAGGCAAAATATGGTATGGTAACAGAGTTGACACAAGATTTGGGGACACACATATTTTAAAGAAGAAAAATAATTTTAAATAATTTAATGTTGTAGAATTAAATAACTAACTATTTAGGGCTTTTATAAATAAAATGAATAAACTGTTGCCAAAAGAAAAGTACTATCAAATATTTGGATTGCACATTGATACATGATGGAAAAATACACACACTTTTGAAATTAATTATTATATTGTTATGGACTGCAACATGTTGTAATTCATAACAATTAGTAAAGAACAATGATAAATAAATTAAAATAATAAAAAATATAACCATTTGAAAAAAGTAGAAAAAATAATAAATTTATTTTTGTGGGGACACCAAACGTACCCACAATTATAGAATCACCCATATATATATATATATATATATACAGTAAGATTTTGACTGTTTCTTAAAAATGTTTCTTCTGTTCACCAAGCCTGCATTTATTTGATCCAAAGTACAACAAAAGCAGTGGTGTTGTGAAGCACTGTGTATGCAACTTAAATATTTCTCTTATTTCTAGCTAACAAATAAACCATATATTATCGTGTGTTTAATGTCTTCATGTTTTCAAACATTTCTGTTTTTCTGTAAAGCAATAGCAAGAGGCATTTTGCCCATATTAGGGATTTCCTGCTATGACTTTCTGCTTTGGGCATGGATGAAACACACACTGCATGAGAGTGTTTAGCGCTCCGTGCTGTTCATCTCACATTATTCTGGATCCGAATAAAACATCAGGTCATGCACAGACTATCTTGTCTCTTTGAATTTAAATCTATATCTACTCACACAGGCTTTTGAAAACTTTCATGCGAACATATTTGCCTGAAAAAGTGTGGGGGACGAATTTACGTGATATCAAAAGCGTGATCTATGCCCACAGACCACAAGTCTGTATTTGACTGCAGGAAAACCTCAGGATGGAGATAAGGAAGGTCTAATGACATTAAAATATAAAATATTATACCAGAGGTCTATAGCCTATTGCACAGAGTTTACGGCAGGCCATTGTTTTGCAGACATTGTAGAGATTCCTATATGTCACAAGCTATTCAGTAGCTGAAATTTCACGTTAAACATAATTCAACAAAAATTCACTGGAATTTAATTTTAATACAAAAAATAATGCACGATCCCACAGACACAACCACCTCTTTTGAGAGTTCTTTATTGGATGACCCAACTAAAGTAACTTACCTCAATGGAAGGTTTCCCACCTGCTGTGTTTTTTGATGTCGTCATGTGCCATATGCTAAACAAGAAATACCGGCTTGCAAAGGCCTGCAGCAAAATGCCATTACGAGAGTCTGTGGGAGATGTGAACAGCTGGTGTGCTCTCCTGGTCACAGACCATCAGACAGTCAGATGAGTCAGATGAGATGACAGAAAAGGAATTCCTCTCAGTCATTCCTCTGTCTACGGCCTTAAAGGGAACATACAATGCCATTTCAAGTTTTTCTTTGGGGAGTTACAAGCTGTTATTGCATAAGATCCCTAAAGTTGCAAACTATCAAACTCAAAGAAATATTCTTTAGAAAAGTTAAGACTCGTCCACACACCCCTTAAACGGCTTGTTTAAATATGACCCCACTTCTCTATGTCAAGAAGTGGTAATATTTGCATAATGCAGCCCAAATGATCAGGCAAAAAAAGGAGGTTTCTGTAGTGTTGATGACACACTTATTTATTACAATTTATTTGGCTTTTCGAAAGTAGATGCGGAATCAGTGACTGTAAGTAGGCTATGTGTTGTTAAGTATCTGCTTTGCACTGAGAAATGTGGAGTTTTGCGCTTGCGCGGTGCAAACTATTGAAATGAATGGGTTTCATAGCACAAGTGGGTTTCACGTCCTGTGTGAAAGAGCCTTGTCATGTGTGTGTATGAGAAAGAAAGAGACAGGGTCACTCACATCACAGTCAATCACGGATTGTGTACTGCAAATATAAATGAGCACTGTGTCTGTCAAACGACTCTGCTCCGCTTTTGGGTTTGAGCTGATGATAAAGCTATTAAGGACATTATTAACTGTCTTTACATTTATTTTGAAAGCTGCATGCTTGTGGTATTCGGCCAGTCACAATGCACTGTGTCAGCTAGTCAATCGGAGCTATGCTTGTCAGAAGGAGAGTCTTTGTAGAAAATGACGCATTTGAGAGAGGCAGGGCATAGAGGAGTTACAATAATGTACAGTATTTTAAAAATAATGTTTTTTTTTTTTTACTTTAAAGGAATAGTTCCCCCAAAAATGAAAATTACACCATATTTTACTCACCCCCAAGCCATCCTAGTCAGTTATGTCAGAATGAATTTTTTTGGGTGAACTATTCCTTTAAAGCATGTCAACATATAAAAACACCAAAAAATTTTCTTTAAAATATCATCATATGACCTCTTTAAATTTCACAATTTCACCTTGACTTTACACATTAAAGGAATAGATCACTAAAAAATAGAAGCTTTCTGAACATTTCTCACCCTCAGTTTAATCATCATGTTTGGATGGCCTGAGTGTGAATGCATTCCAGGCAATATTTAAAAATTTTTGTGGTGAGCTAGCAATAAAGTCTTAATATAGAGCACACTGGAATTTGATTGCCCAGAAGCGTCATCAACATCAGTACAGCATATGCTTTTTGTTTTCCTTCTGCATTATTTATAAATGTTAAACTCTCTGCACGGGGAGAAAAAAGGAATGAAACTGAGAATGTGTTAATTCCCTTGTGTGGTGATATTATGGCGTTTTATTAGGTGACAAGACGGAAAAGATCCCATGCAAATTTATTATGTAGGAAAAAGAGGTTGGCGGAGCTGAGTGTTTATATTTCATAAAATCAGTAGGATATTTTGAGAATGGCAATATAGATATGCTTCTATAAATACACATATCTATTTATAGTATCTAAAATTGTATCAAAAAGAATGCAAAAAATTTACAATCATACATTACTTTTGCTGAAGGTATCAAAATGACTGTAACTGCAATTTAGCAAAGTAATCTTAGTAAAAGAAGAATATGTAATGGAATAAATCTTATTGCTTTGAAGCATTCTTCTCCATCAGTACCCCCTCCCCACCCCCCATTGGAAAAATGAAAGATTTGCATTTTTGCAATGATTTCCTTGGGTACTTTTTAATTAATCTTTTTAGAACACAATACAGAACTATAAACACAGATGTGATAAAAATAGGAAACAAGACAATTCCATGACTGAACCCTTAATAAATACATTATTTCTTGCAAACTACAGAGATGTGCAGGATTTTCTTACTTCATATATATCTATATTTATATTAATTATTTTTTAAACTTAAGTTTAATTTAATAATAGCTATGGGTTTTATATTTCATTATTGGAGGGCCATAGTTACCACAGAAAATTGAAGAGAAAATAGTGCGATTGCAATTTAGTGTCTTTCATTTTAGTTGCTCTGTTCTTTTCATTTATAGAAAAATATATATTGTTAAAAGTCACAGTATATGAGGTATAGACATAGTAGTTATCTACAGTTATCTAGCTTATTACTTCTTAAAATGTATTACATAATACATGTGCATCCAACAATCAAATTGTAATTCTCTTTAGAAAGTCTGTAGCTGCCATTACTACATGGATAGCGTCTAAAAGTCTTAATGCGGACTTTGATTCCTGCTGGTTTTGCATTCTCAAGCTTAATGCACGACTTATCACATACAGCACTACAGATGAACATAGGAATCCTGTCGATAGCCACAGTGCAGCTGGAAAAAAGACAATGATAAGTTACACACATTTTCAATTCATGCATTAACAGAAGAATAATATTGACCTACAAAGGGAGCTATACTTACTTGTATGTCCATGGAGACAGTGATGTTTTGCTGATGCCATGATTTAAAATGGGAATTCCGAGATTTTTTGTGACACTTTGAAGTTCAGCTGCGGTACAGTTGCATGTGGAGCACTGGTTAGAAACTGCACTGGACAGTCCTGATATCAGCAACATCAACTGAACAAAATCAAAGTAAAAAAATCCCAAAGTAATTATTATACAAGACAGTATATGACCTCTAACAAAAAAAAAGTAATAAATATAAAAAATATAAATTTATATATAATTGCTAATTTATAGTTATATATTTATAAACATGTATATTACAAAATAAAGTAATATTTAACACACAAATATATAAATATTTACAAATTTATTTAATAGACCTTATACAGTATATATATATATATATATACACACACACACACACATACATCATATTACATTTTATTAGAATATATTAAAATATTAGTATAAATTTCAATCATATCATATATCATACTCTCTCTCTCTAGGAATAATAATGATAATAATAACCACCTAAATAATAGTATTAGAAAAAAAGTGTTACAAAAGCTAGGGAGTTAAATTTGTCTCAAGTAAAAAAAATTATCAGATAACTCACAAGCAATACAGACATCATCATGAGACCAGCTTTAATCTTGTCCCACAGTACAGGAATTAGGTAAAAACTTATTTTTGCTGCCGAGCTGCATTTATATGTAGCCGAATCATGACGTGAACCACCAACGTGTTTCCCAAACAAATTTGCATGTTTTACAGGCTGGAATGAATTCAGTGGATGGATCGCCTGCTTTATAGTTTCCATTATGGAATCAAAAAGCTGCCTCTCATATTCAGTCTGCTATATTGTCCCCAGGCAGAGTGTGACAATCACATCCATAAACAAAGAAGCAGAAAGAGAAAATAATCTGTTTCAGGCGTTCTCTCAATGTGTTGACAGACTGGGGTAAAAGGGAAAGGTCAGTCGTAGGCAAAAAGAGATACAGTTTATGCTTATCCTCCTACATATTACCAATACCACAAATATTGAAATATGTGGGGGTTTTTTAAATTATTATTCAGTTTTCCTTAAGGCACAAAGCCATGACTAATTATGTTATTTTGTGGTGTAATTACATTAATAATATCAGATAGACAAAACAGATAAAACTGACATTTTGAAGGAACACGCCCCCTTTTTTGAAAATTGGCTCATTTTCCAACTCCCGTAGAGTTAAATCGATGTCCAGAGAGTGGCACTTTTGTGGCTGTTCAGAATTCCAATATCCAGTGAGTGTCGCTAAAGATTAATGCTCTATCATGTTGGAAATATCCCCTACACCAAAAACCTAAAACCACTAAACCGAAACCACTAAACATACTCGATAGTGTTAACAAATGCAAAAGTAATTTAAAAACATCCTCGCTGATGCAGCCATGCTATTTTAACTTATTTTAACTTGCCTTATGGCAATTTGAGCTGTTTTGTCACACGGGATTCAAATCGGTGCTTTTCTCCGCCTAGTGTGCCACGCCGTATCACGTGAGCTACTGAATAAACCTACTGAATTAGAAAACTCATACATTTGAAGCTGTATATGTGACGACAACATTCAAAAATATGAGTTTTCAAATTGTGCAGGATGTTAAAAATGTTTTCAAGTCATAACGTAACATTCTGCAACTAATTGTGATAAATTATCCTTATTAATCAAAAATTTACCAATAAATCTCATACTTTTTGTATGAAAAGAAATAGAAGTTGTAGGAGTTTTACTGCCTCTAATGTTCATGTATACTGTAAACTGCAGCGATTTCCTATGTATAGGTACATTTTTGCAGTTTTGCAGAAATGTATGAAGAGAGGCATCTATTTTCAATGAGCCTAGGTTGCTTTTAGCTGTAGATTAGCACAGATTATTGAATCTGATTAGACTGTTAGCATCACGCACAAAAATCACCAAATAAATTTTTTTTTTCTATTTCAAACTTACTGATGTAACTAGGAACTAGCAACTAGAAAATCACAACTTTTCATTTTCCGTCGGCCTTAGTACACGATATAACTATAGAAGAGTCAAGTAAGAAAAATACTGAAACTCTCTGGTCATTTTTGAGCGTCATGCTAATGGTCTAATTAGATTCAATAATCTATGCAAAGATACAACTAAAAGTGTTGTAGATCAAACACACAATCAAACCATCATTAAATTATCTATTAACGATGACCATTTCAAGATTTTGGGTTTATATTCACTATAACTATAACCATTTTAATTTTGTACTTGGTGTGGTTATTATATCCCGCAAACAAGGAGACCCACAAACTACACTGTCATTGCATTTATTAAGGCTCTGGAATAAACCGTCCACAGTAAACAGGCAGAGGCAAAATAAGCACTGGTTTGCATATTCTACCTTAGGAAAACAAAGGGAGTAAACCACATGCAAACATAACTGCATCAAATCACACCTTTGATTTTAGATATTCAAATTCAAAGCCATATTATTGGTAAATGCACAACTTATGTAATATATGGAAACAAAACTAAGTATGTAGGTCAGACCCATTTGTTTACATAATTAAATACATAAAATATACATGCAATTAAATACATTCATTTATGTAATTATATAGCCTACATTGTTTAATGCATCATAAATCAATAAAATGGCATCACCTTCCAAGTAAAATAAAACAAACACAGTGATCATTTCATTACAAACATTCTTTTTTTTCATAACTTACTAATTTATTAAACTGACTTTATATTGTAGATCATGATTCTAATCATGATTAGAAATAAAAGACTTCTTTAAAGTAAGCCATAAAAGGTGATTGCTTTGTGGTTTTGGTGGAGGACGTTTTGGTGGGAGGAGATCTCCACACGTGAGGGAATCCCAACAATGAATTAATTCTCTCCATGATGGGAATACTGTTTGTCATGAGAAATCTACAGAATCTAATGTTTTGCATACACTGAAAACAAACAGCTTGTTGACGGAGAAGGTACAGTACAGCACAACATGGTTTAGTTGATCAGTATGTCACTATATATAATTCAGTTTTCTTACCTTCCTTTCTTTCTATTTCTCTACCTCCTGCACACCCAGCATTATTTTTATTTATAATATTATTTAAATTCATCATGTTCATATTCCCATGCCAAAACAGCTCACTATTTTTCAGTGCCAGTTTCCTGCTTATGAATTTCTATATTCAAAACTATAGCAGAAGTGTGCCAAAGAAAATAGTTTTGATACAATTAGTATTTGGAGCCCACAGAAAAGCATCAATATGTTTTAATATTCACCAGTCAATCAATTAATATCTTGTGATGTCTTCTGGAAAAAATATAGTTCTCTTTCAATAATATTGTTTTCTACAGTGAAAAAGTCATCTTATCAGTAGAGTAATATGCACAAATCAACCACTGTTCATTCACTTTACACGTGTGGATTATTGTGATGCTTTTATCAGCTGTTTGGACTCTCATTTTGACGGCACCCATTCTCTTTAGAGGACCCATTGGTGAGTAAGTGATGCTAAACTTCTCCAAATCACTTCTGATGAGAAACAAATTGATTTATGTCATGGACGGTGTTGGGCTAGTGCTGCTGAAGCTTTTCCATATTCCAAGCTTGTCTGCTGTACTGGGACATCACATGCACGTATGAGTCATGAAAATTATATATAAAAATATTATCTAGTATCTTAGACTACTACAGACATGCACGTGCCTTTTTGTCCATGGTTCAAAGAACAAGTGGGTGTTACTTATGAGAAGAACACTTGCATGCTGAACGTGACCTTTCCATAGTACAAACAAATCATAAATAAAACAAGTAACACAGTGCAGTTCTAGCACAGTGACATTCACACAGAAACAACATTTTTAATATATTCATGAGCAGTGTTGGGGGTTACGCATTACAAGTAATGCAAGTTATGTAATAATATTACTTTTTCCAAGTAACTAGTAAAATAACGCATTACTTTTTTTAATTTTAGAGTAATATAATGGAGTTACTTTTTCAAAAAAGTAACGCCAGTTACTTTGTTTTCATATTCATTGGCTGACAAGTCTCCTGACATGTTGGGAGAAATCAGAAATACAGAGGTATTGTGTGTGGTGTGTGAATACAGTGTAGTTCTAGACTAAATGCAAATGTGCATTAATTCTTCTCACTCTCAAAAAACTGATTTAGTATTCATTTAGTAACTTTCTTCTGTATTCTACTTTACAGATGTGAATTTACTTTGTTCTTCAGCCTGAGGTTTATTCGTGACACTTCTTGGTGTGATTTTACATTCGCTATAAATAGAACTTTTCATATTAAAAACAAACACTCAAGCTCTGCCCATATTTGAAAAAAAGTAACGCAAAAGTAACATAATGCAATACTTTCCATAAAAAGTAACTAAGTAACGTAATTAGTTACTTTTTTTAGGGAGTAACGCAATATTGTAATGCATTAATTTTAAAAGTAACTTTCCCCAATACTGTTCAGGAGTAGATGAGTAGGTTGAAGTGTGGGCTGCAGAGAAAGCATCTGCATTTCAGTTTAACATGATTGTTTGAATCCACATGATCACAGAATACATTTGCTTTACATGACTTCAGCACGTCAGCATCCACAGGGCATCACTAGTTTCTCTCACTCTTCTTCCAGTCTCGTCCACAGTTCAGTGACTTTCTTAGCAATAACTTTCACCAATGTTTTTCCAGAGATTTTCAATCAGGCTTAGATGAGGACTCTGGCCCGGCCATTTTATTACTTCAATGTTTTCAGCTTCAAGGAACTGCTTTACCCACTTTGCTGTGTGATGGGAGTATCATCCTGCTTGAAAATTACTGGCTGATTTGGCAATGTAAGGAATGAACCACACGTTGCTAAAGGAGGTTCTGATAAACATTTGCATTCTGCCATGTAGCTTTATAAGAGGCCAAAATCCTGCTGCAGAGAACATCCCTCAAATCATGACACTTCCTCCTTCACCTTTCATTGACTTCTGTGTGCAGTTTTTTCTCAGTTTGATGCCGAACAAAATGTTTCCCGTCAGACCCATATTAAACTTGCTCTTATCGCTGAAGTGAACTTTAGACCAGTTCTCCTCTGTCCACACAACATGCTCCTGTTCAGTTCACACAGCGCCTGTGTTCTGAGAATGTGGTTGTGAGTCCTGAAAACGTACTGGTGTACTTGATTGGTAGCCAGTTTAAAGAGATTGAAATGGGTGTGACGTGATCAAACCTTCATCTGCCAGTCAGCAGCCATCTGTAAATGCTTCAGACAGGACTGGCTAATTGCATAATATAAAGAATTACAGTAATCGAGATGAGATAGAATGAATAATCTGTTCAAAGTGTTTTGATGAAAAAAGGGGCTTCAATTTTGCAAGGCATCGTAAATGAAAAAGCTTGATTTAACCACAGCATTAACCTGCCTCTCGAACGCCAGACCTGAATCAAATACAACACCAAGGTTCTTTGCAAATGAAATAATGTATTTGGAACAAGGGCCAAGGTCAAATACATGATCGTCATGAGGTTTTAAACCTACTTTTAAACATAATTACTACTATCGTTTAACACCAAGAGGTTTTGATTGAAACATGCTTGAAGATCAGCTAAACAAGACAGTAGTGGTTCTTTGGACCTTTTATTTTTATACTGTAATGGGAGATATAATTGTGCATCATCTGCATAGAGGTGGAACGACACTCCATGCTTTTCAAAAATGGCACCGATGGGCAGCATATATAATGAAAATAAAATCAGTCCTTGTGGTACTCCACATGAATGGGGATGTAAAGAGGAAGTATCTAACGAACGATGGTCTCAGATGTAACGTCTTTACAGGTTTCGAAGGAGATCACTCCAAGGCACAGAGCAAGCTGACTCAGGTTGAGCACAATTTCCCATTGTCAACTTAGATCTCAGTTTTGTTAGTAAAGAATTTACAAAACTTTTCACAAAGCTGAACAGAGGCATTGGGGAAAGTATCAACAGGAGGGTTAAGTACAGAGTTTATAATGGAGAAGATGGTATTAGGTCTATGTAAATTACCATCTATAAGACCAGGGAGTAACGCATTACAAAAGTAACGCAATTAATGTATGTAATTAGAGCAGACCCTGAACAGGGGTCATAGACCCGGTTGAAGAATACACCACACAGTGCTCATTCAAAGATGTGGACGGAGCATGAACACCTAAAATGCATGTGTAGATTCAGTCGAGTGATAAAGTTTACTCTACCCTCTTGCTGTTGAACAGAATTTACAGAATTTACATAGCAAACTATTTGCTAAAATAGCCTAACCTGCATTGAATTTTAAATTTTGTTTGAATTTGATGTTTTTTCTTTGAAATAACTCAGTTTCTTCTTAGTTTTTTCTTATCAGTTATGTTTATTAGGGTTGTGTGTCACATGTAATGTTGCTAAAGGAATGTTTATTGCATATCTCAGTTTAATGAGTCTCACCATGATTGTGTTCAGTGTTTTTGTGAATGAAAATCTCGTAAAGTGAGAAAGAGGAATATATAAATACTGCTACAATGTATAAACGCGTCGATAAAAACAGTGGAAAGAAGCATAGGATGCGAAATCGTTCCCAGATATGGTGGGAAATTGCCCATCATTTACAAAAAATGAATGGCCTTGCAACTTTCGGGAAAAAAAAATTAATGTTGAAACTGAAACTTATGACAGTCATCAGAGAGAGAGGAAGGGGAAATGAGGGTTTGTGTGACAGGATGGACTGTGTTTACATTATATTGACATCCGATTACAAAGCGTCTTCAACTGCCTCTGCATCAGGACACACAGAACGGATAACATTCCAATCACAAACGCATTTACACTTTACGAGTATGTGGACAACATCCGGACACATTTTTGTAAATAGGGCCTAATATCTGAACAGACAGAATTCCTTAAAATATGAAATGTAGCCTAACTTTTCAAGTATTAATATTTGCTAATGAATCGTCTTGATTTAAATTTAGCAAAGACAGTTAAGAGTTTGAATAGGTTGAAATGAATGTGTTACATTGTTGTGAAATGAAAGTAAAAGTGGAAAATGGTATTATGGTATTAAATGGTATTAAATATGACGTGAGGAATTTCTGTCTGGGTGTTCTCTTTGTGACCAGGATTTTGCTAACTGTTTGAACTCTTATGGTAAAGAAATCCTACAGAAAGGCAATCCATGTGAAATGATGCTAAAAATATTGCCCGTCATGGTTTCAGCCGATACCTTGAAGGCACATGTATTGTTTTGCATGTGTCGTGTAAAAAAAAAAAAACAAAGCAAAAAATGAATGCCTGAAGCAGTGTTGGTAGTTATGTGGTTTTGGCCCTCCTGTAAAATAGGTGAAATATCACTTATGCCTTTTTGGTTCTCACCCCTCGATTTCATTTATTTATTTCATATTTCACGAGCACAGGTCCTATTACCAAAACGCATATTTAAGGCACGTAACAAACTTTTGTCTTCTTCAATTTGTATCATCAAAAAGAGAATGTGTATTTTTGTTATATTTGTTATTTAAACATTTTATAAAAGGTTTCAGACACATTTAAACTATTACTTTCCTGTTCAATTGTCTTTGCAAGTCACTAGGAACGAAAAAAAAAAAAAGAAGGAAAAAAAAACAAAAAACGCATAAATTAAAATCCAATGCAAAGCAAAAAAAGTACTTTTTATACTGTTTTTAAGAACGCACTTCTAAAGGCACAGAATTGGAGAAATAATACTCAGTAATGTGTGTTTGCCCTGAAGCATCATGACTGTCAGCACAGCATTGTAGTAGCTCTTTGTTCTTTGTGTGCGACTATATCCCACTCACTAATAAAGGAGAAAAAAGCCCCATTCCCTCACCTGAATGGCTACAGGTCACTCCACCATTACGGAAAAACAACACACACTACGCCCCTGCTATTTGTCTCATGCAAATTTGTGATGTAGGAAAGAGGTTGGTGGATTACGTCAGGTCAAATCCTGATCAAGGTATAAATATCAGTCTAAAGCACAATACAGCGATATTCCTACTTCACCTTACAGGACAGAAGCGGTGACACTGAACGAGTGAAGAATGAACATCTCTGCTCTGTTGGTGAGTAAATCTAATCTAGTAAAGGTTTTTGTGTAAAATACGACACGGTGACTCTTATATAGTGTGGTGTGTATGGTATGAGGCTCCACTAACTTTGTACTATTTGAAACAGGTTTTTGTTTCGGCTGTCGTGTCCGTTTACGGATCCCACGGTCTGCCCTGCTTTGACTGCAATCAACCATGTAGTGCTGCTGACTTCATAAGCGTCAAAAATCAATTAAGCAAACACATGTACTTTTCAGATTGCAGTGAGAACCACCACATTTCAGGCAAAGCCAATCCTACTTGGAGTTGCAGGTTAGTATTCCTATATTATTCAGTTATTTGTATTCTGTCATTTAAATGTATTTAATAAGGCAGTTGATGATAGCTGCTGAAGTAGCTGGTTCATGTTGACATAATATCTTAAACTGCTGATTCTTATCAGCCAAACAAGAGAGTGCAAATCAGATTGTGAGGCTGAATCTCAGTTTTTCTTTCCCCAGGCCAACAGGTACGGTTTTAAACAGGATTCGTACGACAATCCGTAACGCCACATGTGAAGAGTGCTCAGGTGAAGGTTTCGAGGCAGTACCGATTGTGCAAAAAATCAACACTTTATTTGCAAAGCCTTGCATAGGTACTAATCACTCTATATTATATGTAAAACCTATCACAGTTTCATTAGGCTGTACGTGTGCAAAGAAACAACTAACACTTGGCTAATTATTCCTGCATGCACTTTTGATGAGCTCATTAATATGTCTGAACTGCAATATTTTCATTTCAAGTATACTTAAATGTTTCATTTGTGAAAACCAAATACTGTATATTGACTATGTCTGAAACTGTAAAATCAGTGTCAGTGCTTTGGATTATCCTTTGTTTTTGACAGAAATGTTTTTACAATGTACGTTTGTAAGAATACCATGTAACGATTCAGTTGTTTGTATATTACACGTTATTTATATATATATATATATATCAATTATGCATTTATTTATTTGTGCTAAATTATTCTTCTTATAGAAGTGAATAAAGCTTGTTTAAATAATCCTTTCGTCTTTGTATTATACAGAAAAAAGTACATGAATTTGACATGAGCTCATTTAAATGCCACACTATGTCACATATACATAGTTATAATTCATCTCATTGTATGAATGTACATTTTCTATACAGAAACAGAGTTGTGTTTCATATTTTGTAACTAGGTAATACAGTCCAGGTCAAAACTATTATTATTTTAAATCTTTCTTCTAATCTTTCATTTAAGTTAATGGGACAATTCACATTTAAAAAATGTTTTTCTCCAATACACATAGACCACAGTTTTTAGAACCCTTAGAAATCTTTGTGAATAAAATATTTCTGAAGTATATTCCTATTCATATTTACATTTTTAGAACAGCAGGCTCACTAATAAGATGAAATTGTCCAGCCATGGCTTCAGATACGAGGAAAGACAAAGGCCAAATTCCCTTAATCATCCATCACAAAACCATAGAATATAGTTCTGATGTGCAGCAAAAGATTGTTAAGCTTAATAAAATACAAAGTGACCACAAGAAAAGTGCTAAAGCATGGAAAATTCCCATTTGGACCATCAGGGAAATAATTAAAATGTTTCAATTAACTGAAGATGTTATGAACCTGCTTGGAAGGTGACATGTGTTGATATCATCCTAAGTTTAAGTTGCCAAAGACTCTCCAAGGATCACATTTGAAAACCTGCTGAAATGATTTGAGCCTCAAAAAATATGAAACAGCAAGTTCAAGAGAAAATCTTCAAACTTCAGCATACTCAGCTGCCAAACACTACACAGGACTGAGATCTGTGGTCAGATGTGACTACAAAATGAGCTTTCTGACAAACAAACTATATCGATTTATTTGATTACAGCCTTTTTTAACAATGCCAGTACAATAAGAATAACAGTAACAATAATTCTGACCAGGACTGTATATTTGCATATGTTTTAATTTTTGATCTTTCATTCTGCGTTTGACCTTTCAAATGTAACCTTTTCATATTATAAACAAAACAGTAAGCGCAATACAGAGTCCATACCTGTACTAATACATATGTAATACGCTTATTGCTTTTAAAAAACATGTAGGTTAAAATGTGGGTTTATCTTTTAGTCACATTATTCAAACACCACTTATTGTCTCTTTATTACTGTAGTATTTGACAAACAAATCCTTTCATTTCCAAGTGTGTTTACGGTTGTGTTCTTTCTGTTATGTGTTAAAGGCACTGAGTTGTTTCAGTGCTCTATGATACGATATGACACACTGATGGAGTAATAAAAGTAACAGTCAAAAAAATTAAAGGGGGTCATATAATGCCAGATGCACTTTTACAAGTTGTTTGAAATGAAATGTGTGTTGGCAGTTTGTGTACACAACCACCCTACAATAAAAATCCACCCAGTGATTTTTTTGGTAATCTCCTTAAATGTTTTCCCCTTTCTCAAATCAAACTATATTACAGACTTTTCATTAAGACCCTAAAGAATCATATCAGCTTGTGGAAAATTGAACTTTTTAAAAGTGTATTTAAGTGTGTTAAGAAACATGAGAGTGCACGCTCTTAAGAGGCCTTACATTTCTATTACATTTTTGGAAAGTACATTGTAAAAGAATATTTAAAAAACTATTTTATAAATAGGCTACAAGTGCACATTCATTACCATTACGTGCATTTCTTTTCCACGAGGAGAAACTTGAGTCATAATGTGAGGGATTCCTCTGCATCCAGGATTCCTCTGACTGTATTAATCATCGTAGTAAGGATATCCCACACAAAAAGGAATCCTCACTATGGAACTATTGTTTCCAGGAATGATGGCATCATTATCTCAGACAAACAGTTTCTATTGTTTTGCATATGCAAACTTAAAATGTTTACTTAGACCGTAGACAAATATACAAAGGCATATCAGCAGAATATAAAACTGAATAAAAAAAAAAAAAATGGTACCACATTACTCTGAAAGAACTTGTTTCAGAGTCATAGTTTATTCTCGAGTAGAATAGCAATGTCAGCTCTTTATCTCCATCCAGTGATTTCCTTTTAATATGAAAACATAATTAATATAGATATAAGAACATTATGATTTTCCATAGTAGTAGTTCAATTTATTATCATTATTTATTTTGCATTACATTAACTATTATTTTAATCATTTAAATAATTCCAAAGTAATTACTTAATTCAATAGTTAATCTTGAAATGTATATGGTAAATAAATAATGAGTTCAACTACTAAAAAAGTATGAATGTATACATCTGAACTATTTGTCATACTATTTAATTAAATTATTGTATTAGACAGATTTTGTCAATTAATATCACCTCTGAGAAAACTGAGACAGATGAAAAAAAGATACTTTAACACATTACAACGTGAATTTGGGTGCTTAATTGTCCTAATGCCACAATTAATATAGTATAGTAGTATGAATTAAAAAAAAAAAAAAATGGTCTAAAGGCTTGAAAAAAGAGCCAAGAAATGAGGCAATCAAACCATAATTAACGTAACTCTGTTCAACACATAAGTGACTTATTAAATAAGGTACAAAGACAGAGAGCAGAAATAGCTCTAATAATGGCACACAAGCATTAGTTTTTAAAATAGCAACACTGGTATATACATACACACTCACTCAGTGATAGCCATGTCACTGATTACACTTTTCCACTCATTTCTATGTAAGTGTGTTTTTCTAATTTCTCATTTCTATTTAAGTGTGTGTATCCCATTTACAACACAGAGAAAAACGTCCTTTTCCTCGCCTGGTCACTGTATCAATACGGAAAAAACAGAACAGGCCCATGCAAATTTTCCTGTAGGAAAGAGGTTGGCGGAATTACGGTGAAATCCTCAGCGCATCCTGATCAAGGTATAAATATCAGTCTAAAGCACAATACAGCAATATTCCTACTTCACCTTACAGGACAGAAGCTGTGACACTGAACGAGTGAAGAATGAACGTCTCTGCTCTGTTGGTGAGTAAATCTAATCTAGAAAGTTTCTGTGTAAAATACGACACGGTGACTGTTATATAGCGTGGTGTGTATGGTATGAGGCTCCACTAACTTGTACTATTTGAAACAGGTTTTTGTTTCCGCTGTCGTGTCCGTTTACGGATCCCACCGTCTGCCCTGCTTTGACTGCAATCAACCATGTAGTGCTGATCGCTTGAGAAACATCACAAATCAATTACGCAAACACATGGACTTTTCAGATTGCAGAGTGAACAACCACATTTCAAACACAACCAATCCTACTTGGAGTTGCAGGTTAGTAGGCTATTCCTTCAATTTACATTTCTTTTGTGTATTAATATTAAATGAGAGGCTGTTGGGTGTTAAAGGAATATTTGTCAGTGTTCTTAGCGATGTATTTTTCACTGAGTGAGATTATGTCATGGCTTGACGGACATAGCAACAGTAACTAAGGGGGGGGGGGGTCTTCACAAAGGGTCAGGTGGGACTTGCCATTTAGAACTTTGAATTCTGTAGTCGCCAAAATACAAAAAACTACATAAAGTTGCATTATTTATTTGCCAGTAGAATTTAAGTGCCGTTTTAAACTGAGACTCGCAACCTGTTTTTTCCCCAACAGCTCAACTACAGATATGAACAGGCTTCAGCCAGTCTTTAACGCCACGTGTGACAAGTGCCACAATCCAAGCTGTTTCAAGGAAGTGCCGATTTTGCTAAATATCAATATGTTATTCAAACAGAGCTGCCCAAGCACTTACAATCACACATTCTACATATTAACTGTAAAACCAGTCACAATTTCATTAGGCTGTACATGTAAAAAGAAAAAAAAAAATCAACTGTTAGCAAAATTTAGGTAAGTGTATTAATATGACCTTCTTTGAACTGCGATGCTGTAGATTTTGTAACTTTGATGCAATGCATTAGTTTAAGAACAATTTGTGGAATGCTTTTTAAAAGCCAAATCAATCTTTGTAGTGATTGGGGTTTTATTTAATATACATGTTATACATAGCTGAAAAATTACTATGTTATTATTGTTTTGCTTATTTATTCTTCTTATAGAAGTGAATAAAACTTGTTCAGATAAACCAAGCTGATTTTTATTTTGTGTGTGTATGATAAATTAAAAACTGCAATTATAGTAGCTCATTCAAATGACCCCAGTGTCACATTATAGTTTTTGATTTTATTCGTCTGATCAGTCTCATCAAGCTTGACAAGGGATTCCCTCTGTGTCCAGAGTAAAGCTGATCCTCTTTGTGTATTAATCTGTATTAATCATTGTGGTAAGGCTATCCCACAGAAAAGGAAATCCAGGGAAAGTTGTTTTTCAGGAATGATGTCACGGTTCAATATCTCAGCACCTATTGTTTTGCATAAGCAAATTTAACTTCAAACAACTGAGAACAGAAAAAAAAAAAAAAACACTGTACAGTATTTCCCCAAAACAACTTGTTTCAGATTAATACAGTTCATTCTAGAATAGAACAGAAGTGTCAAGTCTAAAAAAAAAACTGAGTTTATTGTCTGGAGTTTAACTGGTTATGTATTTGTTTGTGATATACTCTTTTCTTTTTTTAAAAAAACATATTATTTTGGGTTTGTAAATGTGGAATTAAAAGATGAATGATGATAAAAAGATGATATTTCTTTAATTTCTTTAGAACTAATGATAACAGAAATAAATAACTTTCAGTTTTCAGTGATTTTAGAAAATATATTTGTAAAAGTGCAAGATAATTCAACAGTTATGACAGTTAACACACAAATAAAATTCTTCATACATCAACTATATGTCACCTGAAAACAAACAAACATAGAGAGAGAGAGAGAGAGAGAAAGAGAGAGAGCGCATAGCAAGGGAATACATGAAAGGACAGCTGTACTCAAAAGACATCAGTTAAAAATGAGTTATATTTCCTTTCCTGTATATCTTTAGGAAAGATGCTAATATGATTTTAGCGTCTCTACAACACAGCGGTACCCCTTATCTGCTGCTGGCATCCTTCCCAGCCTTCCTATCATAATTCATAAATGGAAGATTAGCTAAATCTGCTCAGCTCCATGGAAGAGATCAGAGGAAATTTATTTTATGATATCCGCTTCCTATTCTCTTGAGAATTTGCTCTCCTTCACCTCTGACCTATGAAATAAACCACATTATAACTGTAGGTTTGGCTAAACAACGCTCAAATAATCATAATAATAATAAAAAAAACAACAACCAACCAACCAAAAGATGTAATACCCTGTCAATGCATGTAATTACAGTGATTTGGAGTGCAATACTGGAGGCTATAGAAAAAAAAATAAAAATAATAATAATAATAAAAAAAAAATCACAGTGAAAATAAACTAAATTCAACTGCTTTACTGCCATTTTTCCCTTTACCTAAAAAAATAAATAAATAAAATCCTAGGCACTTTAATTCAATGTGTGTAAAACTGATTTTACATCCATTAGAACTGCTATTTTAGTTCGTTCAGGGGTTCTTGCTGACAAAAAAGGAGTGCACATACAAACATAAAACTAATAAAGGCCTGGAAAAATGTCCAATTTATGTGTTATGTACAAATATCTCCTGAGAACACGAGTGGGATGCTGCTTTTTAAGCCTTTGTAGCAAAATCCACTTCCCAACAGCTTTCCTATCAACATGTGATTGCAAATCGCTTCCACTAGAGGGGAGCTCTAGCACACTCACTGCATAAATAGAGCTTTCATAGCACAACATCTGATTAAACACAGTATACAGTATACAATGTCTTATTTCAGGATTACCATCATAAAAATATGACAGACATTTGTGGACGACATTACCAGCACATCATGTAAGTACAAGGATGTGAAATACATCAGTCTATAAAGGACAAAGGAGCCATTCCCAAACTGGCTACTGACAAACAATGCAATGTTTTCACACAGCGTTAACGGAGAGAGTCTACACTGAAACATAAATCAGGCAGACATAGATCAATTGAGTTGGAAATGGGATGTTTTGTGAGCAAACAGGGCAAGAGAATCTAATATTTTGCATAGATTGTGGGTGTTGGAAGAAGGGAAAACCTTTCAAATAAATGGTAATACAAACGGCGCACGGCCATGCTACAAATTGAGACAAACAAACACAAAAATTTATATAGAAGTAAAACAGTAATTTTGTACCGTTTTCTGTTGTAATGCGTTTTCAAATGTATTTTTTTTCTGTGATCTCATCATTACTCCAGTTTTTGGCGATGACCCTTCAGAAATTAATTTGCTCAACAAACATTTCTTATCATCACTGTTAAATTATTATTATTGTTATCATCATTACTTTTGTGTGGAAACTGTTGTATATTTTATTCAGGATTCTAAGAGAATGCTCAAAAGAGCGGCATTTACTTGAAATAGTGAAGACGTTAATAATTTTATCACTTTTAACCAATGATTTTTTGCCACTTTTAACCAACTTAATGCAACCTTGTTGAATAAAAGTAGCAAAAAACAAAAACTTTTGCATGGAAGTGTGTACATACAGTAATACCATGTGTATTAATACCATTAAAACTGTAATCTTTTATGCATTTTTACATCATGACTGTCTTCTGTGGAATTTAAAAGAGGATTTTTTTTAAATTGCTATTTAAAAAAAGAAAAAGCAAGATTACCAGCACCAAAAATGTGCTTTTCTTGAAATCAGCTCTAATATAGAGCACTCTTCACAGTAAAATCAAGCCCTATCAACCATAATCAACATAACAGGTGTAAATACTAAGGTAGATTTAGTCAGGTCACTCAATAACACTTTGAGTAAGCTACTAAAGTAAGTGCATATAGGAAATCTGTGCGAATGACTATATTATTATTGCATAACGTGTACATGTATAGTCTTTTTTTGTTTGTTTGTTCTAAAGTGCTTTAGTGTTACAGTGAATGGTAGGTTGTTCTATACAAAAGGAGAAGTCTAAATTAAATAAAAGCTGTTTTTGGTAAATAGATACGGAATGTTAAAAACATGCATGCACACAAGTGAAGTAGCAGGAGTTAAACTCTTCCCTTGTTGTTTGAGTGTTAAAACCTTCTGCTTTCAATAAAAGAAGCTCCGCGCTGTTTTCCTCCGCAGTATTCCCATGGTGGTCACAAAAACAAACAGCCATGAAAAGAAAAGCCGCTGGCCAGATTGCTATATAAAGCATCATTTGGAACGTCAGAGCTTCGTGTTGATGTGTATTCGCTCTGATACCTCAAACTGCAATGGAGGAAATGCAGAGTCCCACACTTTCCACTGCTTCACGCATCTCATCTGCATATTCACGACGGCCTAGAGCCCTCCGCTCTACCCACGTCAGGTCTGCTGCATCAGTCTGCGGTAGTGGGGCATGACTTTACTCTCTGGTAGGTAAAGTGCCATTTCCAGAGCCACCAAGATAGTGAACTCGAACGCAATCAGCTCTCGACGGCTAATCCGGAACCTCTCCTCCAGTTTCTTTGGGCAGAAAAAAAACAGATAAATATAGGTTAGAGATAGATAGTAGGGTTGTTTTTATTTCGATTTATCTATCAACTAATTTATCGATTAATCTAAATGATTAATTCGATTTTTTTTTATTAAACTTGCAACTTTACCATTCAGTAGTGTACCATAAAAAAGTATAAATGT
>JAUMHE010000080.1:6137255-6155749 GCA_032359235.1 Enteromius mattozi
CACATAAAAATATATCTATACATTGTACATATGCTCCTAATAGGTTGCAACATATACATATACATACACATATATATATATATATATATATATATATATTTATTTATTTATTCTTTACCATACCAGACCATTCATTAGGCAGAGACAGTATAATGTATTATATATATATATAACTTATTTTTATTTTATTATTTTTTTTTTTTATATTATTATTATTACTATTTTATTTTTTGTTACTATACAAGTCCAACCTGTTCATTTTTCAATGCTCTTTTTTTATGTTTAGTAATTCTATATTTTATTTTTTGAGCAACCCAAACGTATCATGCATAGGAATGTACAAGAGTGCCAAGATCTCTGCAATTCTTTGGAAAATATGGATTATGGAGCATTAAACTAGGAGATCAGGTTTTTAAATACCAAATACCAAGTGCCTGAGCAGACAGCCGGTCAAATCTCACAAGATTTATGCTGCATTTCATCTTACGTCCTGGTTAAATAATAATGTGCACTGCAAACCAACAGTTTCATAACAGAACAGTTGTTAGGGCTTTAGAATGACACCAGACCAGCAGCTAGTCAGTCTTAAAGGGACAGTAACACAACCGATACATTCAAGACCAAAAAAGATAGTCAGGACACCATTTAAATAGTCCATATCACACATGAGGGTGAGTTATTAATGACAGAATTTTCATTTTGGAACAATCCCTTTTAGGAAGCCCAATTACTGTATGACGTGGTTCAGACATGAAATACATTTCTATGAAAAAACCCTATAGAAAAGTCAGTCTGTTGGGTCTTACCACATGTCTTACCATAACTACAGTTACATAACTTTTGGTCTCAATCTGTGTGTATTCTAAACCCCTCTATCCCTACATAAGCATCACAGATTTCTGCTTTGGGCTCCAAACCAGGCCACATCTACCTTCTGTTTGGTTTGAAAACTATTACACAACCCCAGCGTGCCGAACAAATACAAACAGCTCCCCCTATTCGCACCCTCCATCTGCTCCGCCATTTGTGTGGTGATACACCCTCCCTCTGAATCTGAATTACTGTTATCATAACCCAGGGCGAGGAGCCACACCTGCGTGCAGGCGAGTGAGAAGAAGAGAGCAAAGAAAAGCTGAAGACTGTGACGGAAAAACAAATGACATAAAACCCCTTTCATTATCTCCAGAATGAAAAACGTGATGAACTCTGAAGCAGCTGCCAGCTTTGCGTAAACCTCATTCTCTCTCTGCCCATCTGTCACCCACTTGATCCCGACATTTCATTTATTCTGTCTTTTCTCTCTCTCTCTGTTTTCTAGTAAATCTCCAATCCATTTGTATCCATCTCAAATGCAGAAAATGGGAAGGAGAGGAGACTAAGACATGAGCTTGGTGAGGCGGGACACTGGAGGTCAGATCAAATCACAGACACAATCAAAGTGGGCAGATTGCCCAGAGAAAGATGGATGTGTTTGGATAAATCACCCATTAGTACGTTCATGGAAACAACAAAATTCATTATTGATTAGACTGGTCTCTGTGTATCACTGATGACACAATTAAAAAAATGCAATGCTTTTAAACTACTACGTTTACATTACTTGTATAGTAATGCACTGACATAAAAGTCTAGATGTTACAAATAAGATATTTTATGGAAAATAGTAAAAAAAAATAAAATATATATATATATATATATATATATATAAAACTCTAAAAGCAAAAATGAATAGTTTTAAATGTGGCATTTAGGCATTTCAACTTTATTATTAGGCACAGTATACATAGATATTATTTTTGCTAAAGGTAACATTTAAGTGTTATTAAATGAACTGTGGTTTTAGATATAAACTAAGTGAACGTTAAATTATGGCAATATTAATTAAAATGTAAAAAAGATAAAATCAGCAAGCACAAATAAATATACAGTATTGACCAATATAATATATAAATAAAATACAATCTCTTTATGCAGCTGAAAACCAATATGGAACCAATATATCTTACATCCCTACATATATTTTAATAAGTTATTATAAATTTCCAGTTTGTTAAGAAAAAGCACATTCTCTAAGAGCTTTTTCAAGCTGCTGCTGTGATTAAAATTCAAATATGATGGTTATGTAAACATTTCTGCTGTAAAAACATTAAAAAAAAAAAAAACATTTTTGTACAGATTGTATAGCATATTGAAAATCTGAAAACACCCCCCTCCTCCCCAAAAAGCTAATTAATCGCATCAGACTTTGTTTAAACTTTAACAAACACACATCATTTTTATTCCCCCACTTTCCTAGTGTTACCCTTTTTGGTACTGACTGATCACAGGCCTCACTCATCTGACTTTATAAATATGACAACTGCCACAACTATGTACAAATATTGCTCTCTTCCACTCAAAGAAGTTCAGATCAATAAGGATTATAACCAATCAGTTCCAAAAAGAAATATAAAACCTGTGCTGAGTGAAAGAAAACAAGTTTCTAAAAAAAAACTGAATCTACAGCAATTTTTTTACAAAGATTTTACAAGCATTTAAGGGATATTTTACCCCTAAATATAAGAGAAACCTAAGGGCAATCTTAAGGGAAAATTACAGTTAATGTGCTTTATGCACAGGTCATTTTGACCTGGAACACCAAATTAGGAAAATAATTCTTATTACAGCACACACACACACCAAAAAAAAAAAAATCAGCCAAAGATTTCCTTCTCGCATAGTAAAACAATTGTGAAATAACATAAAAATCCACATGAGAGGATGACTCTCATCAGTCCATGAAATCTCATGCAGCAGGCTGGCAAAGATAAACAAACAGTTAAGAAAGAATGTACAATCCTAGAGGAATGACTCAAGTTAAGAGACAGAGGGAATGTTACAACATTCTCCCTCCATATACTGTACCACTGCTCTTCTCTCTTCATAACCCGTGTGTGTTTTACATCTCATACTTTTATGTCCAGCAGATCCCTGCCCCTCATTCCAGGGGATCAATAGCTGTTCCTGGCCAAGTCAGGCCACAATCACGTCACAAAGCTTTGAATAAATACTCTGGCGTAATCCTGCCTGGACTGGACATGCACAGAATTAAAGTGCTGAGAGAACATATGGCCTGATTCCATGCTTCCAACGGTCCAATAGCACACAGGGATGAAAGACAAGGCTAGAGAACCAGTGCTGGACCAAAAAGTGCCAAAGCACCAGCTCAAGAGGAAGTGCCTCAGAGAAATGAGTGGGTGAAATGTCAGGCCTCAATCAGTGGGCTGGTGTGTTGGAGGTGAGACATGGGTTACGACACAATTTAAGAAGTCCCCTGTATCTTGGCTGGCCTGAGGGTGAGTAAATTAACAGCGCATTTAAATTCTCAATGAGAGCTGTCATATTCCAGGTAAAAACCTTTTTCTAAGCTTAAACTTAGGAACAGTAGTGTTAATAATTTGTTATTTGTCTTTGTTAACGACATTTTTTTAACAACTACCTATAATAAAAAAATAAATAAATCACACACACACATAGACACAAGGGCACATCAATTACGCTTACTCCCATAACAGCAAGGAGAGTGTGAGGAGAGCCTTTCTGTTGACATGAACATAAACTTAAAATTATACATAAAATCTCACACTGTCATCAGATCTAATGATACCTAAAACAGCAAAGGACAGCCAAATGACACTAATAGCATCCTTCACGCTGAACAGTGTTTTCCTGGAGTACCTCAGCTTCAAATTCTGATTATACCATGCATGTGCTGTATGAGCCAAGCCCAAGGTCAATCTGCAAACAACGCCACTTCCCTGTACACGGATACACCCATTCAGTTATTAACTCACATGTAAGGACTTCCCCAAAACAAGAAAAATCAACAGTTTTCACTGTCGAGTGTAGATTACGGATTAATATACATAACTAATGACATTACAGAGATGTTTTCTTCTTAGCATGCTCAGAACAAGAGTGACAGTAGTCAAGAGATACACAATTGTCACAGACTCAATTCTTTAACTGGCTTAGTAGTCCATGCCACCTTTTGTCTGAAGATGCCATGTACAAAAATTCAAAAACTTTGAATTGTAATTTTTGGGTTAATATGTTCTATATGCTAAATAAACACTCTCAAATGTTCTTGTTTGATGCATTTGTGATGTTTTTATGAGCTTTCTGAAGCTTTATATTTTTTTGGAATGATCTTTCAATGGAAGGATATAAATTTCTCTTGTTTTGAACAGGCTAAGAAAATGATGATAGAATAGTATTTATGTTTGGAGAATGTCTTGATTTCTCCATCAGAAAAAGAGGCGTGTAATATAGATCAATGTGAGAACATTTAAATGAAGAGACGGTAAGATTCACCATTTCTAAAGTTACCACAAGGAATCATGTTCAAACGCTAACACTGAATATAACCCAAAGGCAAAAAATAAAAATAAAAAATATATATATTTTTTTTAAACATCTCATGCAAAAATCTTTCAACTGCTGATTACAAAACAGCTTTCTTTTGAGCAACTACATAAACAGTTCAAAGCCTCAAAGTATTTTGACAATGCACGAAGCTGAGAATTTGGCAAGCGTGGTTAACAAGCTCCTACTTGTTGTACTATTCAAACTATCTTTATGTCCTTATTTTGAATGTCACATCTCTCAGCGATGCTATGAACGGTTATTCAACTTCTCTACCCTCCACAAAGAAAACTTAGAGGTTGTTTTCAAGCAAGGAAAGGTCAACTTTAATGCATGTTGGATGCATTTACTGGAACTATTTTAAGAAGCCGCAAAATTTGAATCAAGCTCATGTAGCCCTGATTTATTCTCCAGTGCAGAGATGGTTCATTCCCTCAGGCCTGCGGAGACCCTTTGAAGGGTTGAGAATATGACAGAATGTCTTAAGCTTTAATCTCTGCAGGTACTGTGTGCACAAAGCAGCGTGAAGCGCTGGAAGAGCACCACCACCCGTATATACAGCACGGACTGACCTTCAACTGATAAAGCAGAGCAAATGTCTGCCACGAATGTCAGTCTGGTTTGAATCTACATGTCACAACCGCACCAGTAAAAGTGAGAAGAGGTTTTGGGGGGAGGTACAGTCAAAAGAATAAAAGACCTCCTATAGTTCAATGGACTGTTGAGACATAAACGTCATTCTCTCATGGCATGCATGACAAGTTTATTCACTTCCTCATGTGGAGAGATAAACCAACCAAAGCTGAAAACTTCACACACAAATGGCCATTTTTAGGCAAGGTTTATTTGGCTGTGAAGTCATCTGGATTCCAGAAAGGGGTTTGTTCGGTCTGTGGTCAATGAGAGTATTGTGAGAATGAAAACACTTTTTTTGCATACTTCTGCACCCATGGAACAACATTTAAAAGTCAAGCAGATAAAATCTATGGCGGTGGCTTGCCAGTTTACTTAGTTTCTATCTGTAGATCAGTGCAACTTCTGTTCATTAATATATTTAAAAACAACAACAAAGACGCTTTTTAAATTGTCAAAGTGATATTTGGAAAGGATTTTGGAAGCAAACTGGAAAAAGGTGTTTCAAAACTAGAGATCACGTAACCCCAGATGACTCATTCACTGTAAATAGGGGTGTATATTTAAAGCACAAACAAATTAGACTCTGACTGGACAGATATGGCAAATGACTAAAAATCATGAAGAAACATTGAAGCTTCTCTAGACAAAGTTATACATATGCTTTGAGTTATTGAACTTGGTTCTCTGTAATCAGTTCTTTGAAATGTCTAGTAAATAATAAAAGAATGAAGTGAACGTTGAGGTTGGCAATATTACGCCACATTTTATATAAACATTTCCAACCACTCGTATCATTAGTCTGAATGACTGTATGGTGCCTCTCAATATGCAGGCTGGGTCAAATCTGTTACAAAGCATGCCTATTTACGCTGGTCAGAGTAAACACCTTACATTATGTGTCCATGTTAATGCTGTTATATTTAACTACACAAATCAATAAACTGAGCAATTATATTAAACCTCAGAAAAACTACACATTTATTTTATATTGTACATCAGAATCACTATGTACTTATGCAATAGGTAAAAAGAACACTATATCTAAAGCATGAAAACGTAATGTTTAAACATTTCTTTGCATCAAAAAAAAAGAAGTGTTGCAAAGTAAGCTGTGAAAGGGATGGTAATGGAAGAAAAAAACATTTTTTGCAATTTAAAAATGCATTTTAAAATATAGCCTTTTCTGGCAGTAAATTAAATACAACATCAGAACCACTTAAACTTTTTCGTTTATCTTACAAAAAATAATAATTATTATTGATTTGCTTTTTATACTGATTATGTGTCAATATGAAATCTCCGAAAACTGATTTGCAGAACTGATTTTTTTTTTCTACATTTTGACAAAATATTACAGCTACGTTTTCTACCACAAAACTAACAAAATGTTCATTTTGAAAAGGGTTCATATATAAGGGCTAATCTTAACTATTACACAATTCAATAATCCACTGATTTAAGATCAAAGTTAAATAAGATCAAAAACATAACGTTAACTTAGTTACTCTGCCACTTTGACACACGTGACACCTGATGCGTAAATATGCTGCCTAGGTAGGCAGCTCACTAGATTTTGAGACACGGCCAAGTGGACTGTCTTTTTCCGAAGTTTATGCAAACTATAAAAATGCATTAAACTGTCCTATCTCGCACTGCCTCTAAAGTGAAAGCTCTGTTCAGAAACCTGTGCAGAACCCACCGCGGTCGAGACTCCAGCGAAGAGCCGCAGCTCTGCACTGACAGCAGCGTTGGAGACTTCCGCGCTCCGAGCGGAGTGGGCTGCAGACTGCAAGGGGACAGGAGATTGCTCTGTGAGGAGAACGAGCCCCTCTCCCTCTCCAGGAACATCTCGGTACTCCCGGCGTTACTGAACCCAGAATCCGACGGCAGAACCAGGATGGGCGGGACGCTGAGCAGCCCGAGTCTAGGGACAGAGAGGCTGGAGAAGGTCCCATCGCTACTCGCCGCAGCGGACAGTTCGTTCACAGTCGCGCCGATGTCAGAGCACTGAAACTCGGCATCACTTGGGCCCGCTGCGCTCACATTGTTCCGCACAGGCCGACCGTCCAAGGATATATTAGTGAGAAACAAAAGCGCAGCTTGCCTCCTCCGCGAATCTTTACTTTTCCGCAGATGCTCTCTGTGCAGTTTGCCAGTGCATGGGTTCAGGGTGCTCTGCGTACTGCACGCAGCAGCCGCCATTCTCGAGTAAACTGTCTCTCCGCTGCTCGATTCTGTTTCTACCCCGGCGCTACTCTCCAGGACACGCCCACCCTCACCTGATTGGCTTAGAGGTCAGGATTTTAGTAAATAGATAGAGCGTGCGCGAATTTCATTGGCGAATGAGTCATAAAGCGTTTGAAATAATTTCACAGGCGCGCTCCGACAGATGAGAGAGAGAAAATGAAGGACTGTAGACTAGATGCAGTTTCTGCGGCTTTGTAATTTTATGTGACCCTGGACCACAAAACCAGTCAATATTTAAAAATGTTGAAATATTTATACATCATCTGAAAGCTGAAGAAATAGGTTTTCCAGTGCTTGATAGGACAACATTTGGCCGAAATACAACTATTTGAAAGTCTAAAATTTGAGGGTGCAAAAAATCTAAATATTGAGAAAATCGCCTTCAAAGTTGTCCAGATGAAGTTCTTATTAATGCATATTACTAATCAAAAATCAAGTTTTGACATATTTACAAAATATCTTCATGGAACACGACCTCTACTTAATATCCTTATGATTTCTTAGCTATTGACTGGGTTTGTGGTCCAGGGTCACATATATTCACATTTCAGAGATTAAAAAGTAAAGCTCTAAGCTTTATAGTATTGCAAAATAAACGTCCTTTAGACCCACAGTTTAGATACATATCACATTTTAATTTATAACATTTTACAGTGTTTAACTATTATAAACAGTAATACAAAGTCAGTCAGCTCTTTATTTCAATCAGGACTGTCAGTTAAAGCATAAATAATTTAACTGGGTCCTCCATCCTATGACCTACTGACTAAGTTATTCCACAGAGGACTTCAGTTGGCCCTCCTCATCACAGGGCCTGGGACAAATGTTCATTGTTGCCCCCCGCTGGTTTGACTACTAAGATTATTTGGATGTGAGAAGAGGTTTAACTTTAATCTAAACCCTGTCTGGCCTTGTTCTTCTGCCCGGTTCCATTACATAACAAACATTTAGCCTGACAGATGTATGTGCCATTTTGATAACCCCCAATCCTGGGCGCAGAGCCCATCAACCTTCAGTGGCTGGCATAGATAAGGGGAAAGGGAAGGGCATTAGACTGTGGCAAGGTGACAGTGACCCTGGAAAGAATGTCAAGGCTGAGTATTTCATGAGTTACTCTGCCTGCAGACAGCAGCCATAGTCAACGATCCTCCGGCTCCAGCAGATTACTATGTACCATCATCATAACTGTCATCATTATTATATGATTGCTTTCTCCTTTTCTCCTTTTATGCCTAAGTGACTTTTTCTCCAAATAATACGGAATTACTTATGTTCTCTCTGGTACTTCCTCACTACATTAGTGCACTTTTGTGACTCATTGATGCAGAACATGACATAACCAAACTTGCATGCAAATAATACGCAGATTTACAAATGCAAATAGGATGCAAAATGTCAATTTTTCATCAGCAGCACTCAGTGTGACCCAATAAAGTGCACATATATTGTAAATGTTGAACTATTTGAGTTGGAATAAAATATATATATATATATGAAATCAAAGAAATGTGTGGCCTAAACTCAGTCACTATACAGTGACTTATATGTCAGTTCATTCTGTATGTTTTACAGGTAATAATCCTCCTCTTCTATGTCTCCGTTCCCTTCCTCAAAGCCCAAAGCCTCAATGTTGTGTGTGATGTCATCAATTCTGCGGTTAAAATCCTGGGAACCGGAAGGAAGAGTCCAGCCGTCATAACCACGCACTGCTGTGGCAGATGTGCTGCTCATGCTCCGCTTGATCCGGCCAAAACTGTCTGTCAAAATCCCACCCTCTCGGATCCCAATGTCTTCCAGAAACGTCTCGAACACTCCTACATCCTTATCTGGAATGAAGGGCCTCATGCCTGCTCACATGGGAGAGGAAATACGTGAGAATGCACCATAAGTCTGTATTTTTAGACAGCATGAATTTGTTGGGTTATAACTGAGAATACATATTGTTATAGTCACATTAACAAGCAAACTTACAATAAATACATTTAAAAGATGTATTGTTTTTTTAAAAATACACTACCATTTAAACTTTTGAGTTCAGTAAATCATACTTTTATCCAGCAAGAATGGATTAAATTAATCAAAAGTGACAGTAAAGACATTAAAAAATGCTTTTTCCTCCGACAATGCGGCAGCATTCACGTTTGTGATTAATTGTCTCTATTCAGCACTGTAACTCTATAAATTCACTCTAACAATACTGAATGGTCTGAATGGCGAAAGCACAGAAAATCTCGTACTCGTCCAGAGCTGTTTGGAGCTGACTCAGCCTTTTGCTTGCGTGTCAGGTTAGATGAGTCTACGGCCAGCAGAGATATACACGGCTCAGTGAGTGTTATGTAATTGTGTCTCTGTTGCACACAATCGCAGCAATTTGCTTTATCCTTTACCAACTCACTTCAGAAGAAACATCTACAAGGTCTTTCTAATCAGGTTGGACAAATTTGTGCTGCAGTGGGAATTTACTATATAATCCATTTCGATTATTTAATGACTCACTATCTAAATATGTATTTGTGACAAATCTGGGAAAACAGAGTTATTTATACTTTTGAATCGTGGTCATAGAGTTATTTATAGGCTGTATCATGTTTCTTTTCCCACAGCGGCTAGTGTTAGTAGAGAGTTTTGTAATTCTGTCATGCTGTGAAAGTGTGATGTTGACTGCGCCAGTGAAAGCCAGGTGCTCATGAATATTCATTAGGCTTTATGTTACTCTAATCCCTCTAATGAGCTAATGATAGACAGCAATTACACAAACTCTGAATACAATGCCAAATCCGATAAATCATGACTTTTGAAATATGACTTCAGTCTTTATAATGAAATAAACCCGGTTGAACAAACACGCCCCTTGGGGATTTAAAAAGGCACTCAAATTCCTCAAGAGAGGCAAAGAAGGAAAAAGAGAGAGAATCTATGGTGACTTTTGTATTCTGTGTTGTGAGTTTCTCACCAAGCAGCAGGAACTTGCGCGAGTCTCCATAGAGCTGCAGCAGGTCAGTGCAGAACTGCTCTATCGGAGCACCAAGTCTGTATTCTCTCAGAAACAGAGCAAACTCCTGAATCTCCTGAGGCATCAGCTTACTCCTCAACTAACCAATGAGAACAGGACACAGAACTATAATACAAGAACTATAAAGAGACAATGATTTAGATAACTGCAGTCAATTGTTCACCCACAAATGAAAATTACACTGTCATTTACTGATCCTCTTGTTATTTCAACCCCCAAGGCTGCTTGATTTCAGAAGTTTTCATTACAAGGAACTGGGAGTACTGGTATTTTTAAATAACTATAATTCATTTTCAACTCCCAAAGTTTGGATCCACATTTTAAGGCAAAATATAAAAAATACTTTATTCACTTAAGTTCATACAATAACAATTCTTTATTGGCATCTATCCACCTAAATTCTATGGGTCTAACTTCCATTTGTTTTGCTGCTTGATATTGAGAATTGGTGTGTCTTAATATGTTATTTTAATGTATTATCTTAATTATGAACACTTTGACTTGTAGTGGAAATGGTTTTATTGTTTACTGCACATTGTTATTCTCCTTGTTATTTACCTATACTTACTTCCGTGTTGAAGAAAAAGGTGGATAGTTCCATGAAGAACCTTTAAAGGGATAGGTCACCCAAAAATGCAAATTCTGTCATTAATTACTCACCCTCATGTCGTTCTAAACCTGTAAGACCTTTGTTCTTCTTCGGAACAGAAATTAAGATATTTTTGATAAAATCTGAGAGATTTCTGATCCTGCATAGACAGTAATATAACTGACAAGTTCAAGGCCCAGAAAGGTAGTATGGACATCATTAAAATAGTCCATGCTGCCTATGCAGGTTCAGAAAGCTCTCAGATTTCATCAAAATATCTTAATATTCCGACGATGAACGAAGGTCTTACAGGTTTGAAACGACTTGAGGATGAGTAATTAATTACTTTTCATAAAATGAACAAAATGAACTAACCCTTTAACATACAATGCTACTACAAACGCTTAGTGGGATTTCTCAGATTATTAAATCTAAATCTGTCTTTTTCACAAGTAAAGGTTCTTTTAAGGATTGTTCTTTGGGTAACCCAAAAAGGCATTCCTATGGCACTGCTACTAAAACCCCATTTTGGTGAGTTTGTTCACATGCCACTAAAGGGGTGTACAATATGTGCATGTCAGATTTTATACTGAGACACCAGCCAAACAATTTCACCTTAAGAAAAGATAGGAGTCTGCTTGTTTGAAAACAAAATAAAATGATTAATAATTCAAATAAACTAAAAAAAGAAAATTGTGAAGTGCAAATGAAATTTTAGACTTCAAATTTTAGAATTAAAATTAAGTCTGTTCCTCACACAGAGCATCATATGGCTTCAAAAGATTTCAAAATACATTGTGTGTCTCAGTGTATGTGTACATATAGTATATACATGCAACAACATGAGGGTGAGTAAATGATGACATAACTTTTATTTTTTGGTGAAGCCAAGTGTCAATCGTATTACATAATTTTCTGTGTGTAAGCATCTTACAATGATCATGTACTCCTGCAGACTGGCATTACAGGACTCAGAGTCACTGTGTGTGGAGGCCAGGCTTCGGTGTGACTCATGGCAGGAGAGAGATGAGCTCTCACTGTAGTTCTCACTATAATACGGATCAAATGCTTCCTGTGAACCATCACTGTGAGGAGAGATAACACACATGAAGTCAGATGTGACAGAGCTTAAAAGCTATTTTTAATACCACACCCCAGCTTTTAAAAAAATATTTGCCCTCCTGCTCTGGGCTCCAAATTGCAAAAATTAGCCCATGAGTTTAAAATGTGGCAGACAGGGTAATCGCATTTGGATTTCTCTTGTGTGCTGCAGGTTACTGAGGCAATGACTTACAAAATCAAGAAATTGTACAAATGTAATGATAATTCATGAATCATGATGCATAAACAGACACTCACTATGAACTGCAGCAGCTGAAGTCTGTGTCATAGCCATATGTCATGTCAGTAAGGCAGCTGTCACCTTGGACAAGTATTTATTGGGAGGGAGAAAGACAACATGTTATAAATTTGTGCTTTTAGGTGGCAACTGAAAATATACTACAAAGCATGCAATTGATGAGTGCATTCTAGATATGCATTGACAGTACATGCAAAATATATTAAGATCAGTTTAGAACAGTTTTAAGTGGGTTTCAGGGATCCTCAGTCTGCCACAAAGTGATGCTAGAAAGACTTATATTGTATTTCTTAAACAATATATATATATATATATATATATATATATGTTTGTGTGTGTGTGTGATTTTATATTTATTACATTGAAATGTAATAAAATTATTAATATAAGATATAAGTAAGAATTTAAGCCTGTAGAACTTGGTTACTGTTAACTGGCTGCTAAAAAGCAATAGTGATGTCACTCACTCCTCTGTAGCCAATAGCGGTCAGGCATGGTGTAGTGATACCCCGCCCTGTCAACACATTCAATGGTCTGATGTCCATAGATGATCTGAAACATTTGACAGATGAGCGCGCAGTACTCCTCTGCAGCATCCTTTGGGAGATCAGTATAAGAATCAAATGAAGAGAAAATCACAGTGTCTGTTGCTACATGCAACTTTTTAACACTTCTATCTTCCTGCTTTTCTCTCTTAGACAGACACACATACTGCACACCAACAAAAGCAGCCAGACTGTAATGTGGGTCAACACAATCCCATCCATATTAATGTCCGCAGGCACACACAAAGACACACAGATCACTGACACAGCATGCTGTTACGTAAGTCTGGGCATTACATCACAGGGCAGTCTACTCTGAGCGCGCTGTTTACATCACAGCTGACACAGCTCATCTCGTCAGCACGGTCACTGCAGGAGCACAGCTACAGCTCACTGTGAGACACTCTTCTTCCTGAGGCTCACAACCACTGATTAAATCAGGACTTTCTTATTCATCACAATCACCTTACATCTATACAGCAGTTATTATTTATTTCTCAAACTGCCACAATTACAATGTTTGTATTGTCCATCCATTTATCCATCATTGCTAATTAACTCATACAGCATCCAAATGCTACCTATCCATTCATCCAGCCAGCCAGCTATTGGCTTTAACCCAACTCACAATTATTCATCCACTTATCCATCTTTTACTAAAACTTTCATCCATCCATCCATCCATTGTCATATACTATTAACCCTTTCCCTCCCATCCATCCATCCATCCATCCATCAATTATTAACCCTTTTAGCTACCCATCCATCCATCTACTAAATAATGTTTTCATTCATGCCTCACTTATTAATACTTAAATCTTTTCACATTTAACCCTTTCATCCATCCATCTATCTATCAATTATTAACCTTTTTAACTACCCATCCATCCATCCATCCATCCACTAATTAATGTTTTAACCCATGCCTCACCTATTAATACATAAATCTTTTTACACTTATTAACCCTTTCATTCATCCATCCATCCAATAAATAATGTTTTAACCCATGCCTCACTTAATAATATGAAATCTTTTCACACTTATTAACCCTTTCATCCATCCATCTATCAATTATTAACCCTTTTAACTACCCATCCATCCACTAATTAATGTTTTAACCCATGCATCACTTATTAATACATAAATCTTTTCACACTTATTAACCCTTTTATCCATCCATCCACCCACTTTTCCACCACTCATTAATCCTTTCATCCACCCACCAGTTATTAACCCTTTCATCCATCTCTCCAGCCAACCTCATTAACAGTTTTTAACCCATCCCTCATTTATTAACCCATCCATCTTTCATTTTTAACCTTTTTATCCATCCATCCATCTTAAAGGCTTTTTAACTCATCCATTTATTCATCTATTCGTCCATTTAAATGGCTGAATAACCTCACCCTGTTCTCTACAGCCAGTATGATGAGGTTGCAGTAGGCATCAGGGCATGGCATGGGCTCCAGAGGATTATGGTTCCTTCTCTCCCAGCTGCCGTAGGACTTTCCCCTCTCCCAGCTCCCTGTGCAAGCCTGTCTGCGTTCCCAACTCCCACCTGGCGTGTGCTTCCTTTCCCAGCTTCCACCTGGTTTAGCTCCAGGCCCGTGCCTCTTTTCCCAGCTCCCTCCTATGACCCCTACACCTCCCCGACGCTCCCAGCTGCCCCCCACAGGCCTCCGGTCCCAGCTCCCACTCATCGGCCGTTTCTCCCAGCTACCTCCGCATGGCTTCCGGGTCTGTCTACGTTCCCAACTCCCGCTCACACGTTTCCGTTCTACGCTGTCACCATCACCACCACCACCACCACCTCCTCCACCCCCTGTCCCACCTCCTCCACCCACGCTGCTCTGTTTAGGGTCATGGCGGGATGAGAGCTTCCAGTCCACACCACAGATGGTGTGGCGGCGCTCCATGGTGCCCCCTGCAGGCCGGGGGTCAGTGTTGCTTATAGTTTGTCTGCGGCTCTCCAAACCAGTGGGCCTGTTCTCCAGACTGTCACCAGCTAGTACAGTGTCCACATTCAGACCTGGGAATACAAACAGTTATTGAAGATTCCTCCCATCCTTATTTACTTTAAAGGTTTGCATGGGAATGCAAACTAAAACAAACAGACATCTGTTTTTTTTTTCTTCAATGTGTTATCTCACTTCAATTTACATACTGCCCACATGCTTTACGTACTTTGTTACTTATTTACCTGGATGTGTTTTAACACCTGCAACTCAATGTTTTTTTTGTTTTTTTTTTAAATCTTTGATATATTCTAATATTTGTTGGCTACAAATAAACACATGAAGGTAATTTAGAAATATGCAATGTATCCCTAAAATGCGTTTTGTGTTTTGGGCCTAATCAAATTTACTAAAACAGAATAGATAGTAACCATGGTTAACCAGGGTATTGTACATTTTCCTAATTTCCTACTGACCAGTTTTGAGCACCAGCAGGTGCAGTGCATCATCCCGTAGGTAGGAGGCAGCAGCGATTTCATGTGTGGGGATTCTCAGGAGCAGTTTTTCATTGTCCCTCCAGGTAAGCAGCAGACAGCGAGCAGACAGGCTGAGAATGCAGTCCTGCTCCACATTGGTCTTCAGAGGCAAAACCCTCAGTTTCTACAGATGGAGACAGACACAATGTATCATTTGCCACATGAAAAAATATTATAAAAATCGATAGCAAGTATATAGTGTTTTTGAACCATACTATAATAAAATGTATTATACTGTATATATTATAAAACAAAACACTTTGTTAATGAATGCTACAGCATACTGTAGTATTAATTATAGTGAACTGACAAACTGAAATAAAAAATAAAAAGTAATATACTTTAGTTTTTACTACAGTAAACTGCATTGTAGTGTTGAATAACATACCCTATAGTTGTAGAAAAGTTAGTACAGTATTGGGTAAAGCAGTTTGTTTATATGAATATTATTGTTATATTACCAACAACACAATTACACAACAAACTGATTCAAGCACTTTCCTATAGTATGGTTCAAAAACACTATTTACTATAATATTTTTTCATGTGGGAATTGCTTGAAATAAATATTATATCATTTATAGTTTTTAAATCTGACATAAGTTAATCTGCTTTATGTTGGTTTGGTTGTTTATTTTTTAAGTCATCCTTGAATAACATTACAATGACTCTCACCCTGGCTGTGTCCAGAAGCTGCAGAAGCTCGTCTCTGCTCGATGGGTTCAGGGAACATGACACCCATGTCAAGTGTCCCAGGAACTGTTGGTGACATCCATAAAATTCAGCTGATGTTTCCATGTGAATGTGATATGTTTGCTTTGTGTTGTCAGACTAACCTTGACTTCCTTCTCCACATAATCATAGATGAGTCTCTCTGGGTGGATGAGGTAGTCAGGTGGGTAGAGAGGGACAGTGTGAAGGGGTCTACGGTACACACTGCCTTTGTCTGCCTGTCGCCGGCTAGATTTAGGGAACACCAGGCGCTTTACAAAGCCCTGAGACAAAAGTTTACATAAGAGATATAAGATGTAAAGTGAGATTTTGCAAGAATGTTTATATGATATTATAAAGTGCATTTGAAAGTTCCTTTCACTCTGAGGCAGAATTCCCCCCCCCATGGGATTTCAAAAAATAACAAATTCAGAAATAATTGTGACCTATTATTTTATAATTCAGACATTTTTCTATTACTATTTTCTATTACTATAAACTCAGAATTCTGAGAAAAAGGTGAGAATTCAGAATTCTTTCAGGACTTTTTCTTGCAAATCTGAGTTTATCTTAAATTTCTGACTTTACATTTTGAAATTGAATTTTTTTTCTGCTATGGAATAAAAAAATTAATTGTGACTTTTTATCTCACAATTCACAATGACATTCTTCTTGCTAATCTGACTATGTGTATATCTATCTGTCTATCTATCTATCTATATAAAGAGTTTAGATGCAAAAGCCTCTAAATACATCTGGGATTTTTTTTTTAAATTTAGTCTTTTTTTTCTGGCTACTTTGTAGGTTTTTATGTAAGTACTGGTACTTCTCAGTGGCTTGAGGCTAAGATTTAGCGCATTTGAAGTGAAAGTACATATACTATGTATGTTTGAAGAGCATTCACTCAGTGTCGTTTGGCTTTTATAGCCTTCATATGTATATATATATATATATATATATATATATCTCAGTATTGTTAGAATATAAAGTCTGAATTGCAAGATAAATAGTTGCAATTTTCCCCTGTGGTGAAAACAAGCTCCAAATTTTCCATAGTTTACCAAAACACAATACAAAATATTCAGACAGCATTGTACTATTCAAGTAATATGAGCTTTGTAAAAACGAGTCTTTAGTTCTGTTGTGTATAATTTAACTTGACGTCAGATTTGTGAAAGTCTGTTTAAATCTGCTTTTATGATGATGTAACACACATCAGCCTGCTGCTCAAACTCTGACATCAGCGAGACAGCTGTTAGATGTGGAAGACAGATTAGAGACAACACGCTCTACTGACAACCTGCTGATTTATACAGTGTGTGTGAGAAAAAGAATTTCAAATATAAGGAATGTGTATCAATCACACATCATGACGGTGACGTGTGTGTGTTCACTATCAGATGTGATCTAATGGGGCTTATCAATCATCCTGACTGCTTTCTGGGTGTTAGTCAAAAAAAAAAAGGTCAATTCAAAACAATTTATCCACCACATCACATGACTCCATCGTTAAACCTAATCACAACTACTAACCCTAACCCTAAGCCCTAATCTTCAGCTACAATGATTTTTCCCCCCACAGCAATACATAATAAATTAATTCTTTGAAGATAACATAAAGCTACGTATAATTGGCCTCTTATACCTCTGTGAGGATTTGCTGTTTAATTAGTGACCCAGAAATAGAGTAGAATCTTAAATATTTGTTATGCATTTTATGCCACAATGTTTCTTTGTTTTAAAGCTTTGAAATTCTACACATTTCTGATGTGATCAGTACTGGATATAACCAGTGGTGGGCAGTAACGGAGTAAATGTAATTCGTTACTGTACTTAAGTAGCTTTTTCACGTATCTGTACTTTACTGAAGTATTTTAATTTGGGGAGACTTTTTACTTTAACTTCACTACATTTCAAAGTCAAATATCTTACTTTTTACTCAGAAAAGAAGAAAGACTCCTTCATTTTCAATTGCCTTCTCTGTCTGCCCCGGCCCTGCAAAATTTCTTCTTACAAGAATTCTCCTTCCAATCTACGGAAACACGAAGAGGTAAGCGATTTTCATTCTGGTGGTCATTTTTAATTAAGTAATCTTACAGTAGATTGTAGAAAACGGTTTCCTTGTTAGGTTAGTTGCTTTCACCAAAGTTTGCAGTTTAAGCTAAGTGCTCCGATATTTTGTTAAATGACAATCAGTCGATGTTAACACTGTATATTGGAGTATAGATTATATTTGGACCTAGTTTTGCATTCAGTGTATGAGGCTAAAACAGTTAGCATTTAGGGTGGAGTGCTCTTCATTAACAAGATAGTTATTTTTTCAAATGTACATCTTCCAAAAACTGTGATCCAAGCCTGTGTTGAAATAATTGTACTCTGTAGCTTACATCTGTGACACACTAAAAGCCCATGAATTGTTCATTTTATTGGTCAAAGAGAGTTTGTCAAGGTAGTTCATTTAGTTCTTTTTTTTAATGTTTCCTTTTTGCAGAGAAAG
>JAUMHE010000080.1:6178848-6204729 GCA_032359235.1 Enteromius mattozi
AAACCAGTCATAAGGATAAAGTAGAATAAATAAGCTTTCCACTGATGTATGGTTTGTTATGACAATATTTGGCAGATATAACACAACTGTTTGAAAATCTAGAATCTAAAGGTGAAAAGAAATCAAAATACTGAGAAAATTGCCCTAAAAGTTGTCCAAATAAAGTTCTAGCAATGCATATTGTAATAATAAAATAATTTTTGATGTAGATTTATGGTAGGAAATTTAATTAAAAAAATAACTTAATCATACATGATCTTTACTTAATATCCTATGATTTTTGGCATAAAAGAAAAAATTTCATTTTGACCCATATAGTGTATTGCTGGCAATTGCTATATACCTGTCCTACGTACATACTATGGCTTTGTGGTCCACGGTCACATATGAGGTCTGTAACATCTCTTTTAATGTCGCATATAACCCATAGATAGCTTATCTAGTGAGCTACAATATAACAAAGACTTATATTTTGGCCTAACAAACAAAAAATATCAACACTTTTTTTCTTTTCTCTTTTTTTACCATATCTACTTATCCAGGACCACTAATAAGTATGAACAATAATAATAGTGGCAATTGTCTTAGCAGGCAGCACTAATTACAATTTTTAATTACTAGCACAAATTCTTACATATTAGGCTAATGTTCTTCATTCATATTACTTATGTAGGCTAATTATACCTTAATGTGAACTTTGTACTTTCAATGTAATATGTGACCCTCCCTCTGAGGCAATAAAGGGAAAATGTGTCATTTACAAGTATTGATCTCTGGTGCAGAATGGTATGGTGTTGTATCAAACAGTCTAAACAATGTATTAACTCCAAATGAGGCACATCTGTTCAGTAAATCAGCTTGTTGGTGCCACATCTATTTCCTCAATCAAATGTGTTCGTAACCCATTAGCTGTTTGTTTCTCAAACTATTAGCTGTGTTTGGCAAGCTTCTAAGCACCAGCTACTAAAACAAGTGATAAATTACCTAAAATAATGAAAGCTGTTATTAGGAAAAAGTATAGACAAGGTAGTTCCATATTTGTTTATTTATTTCTTTTTTACAAGAAAACAAGGCTGTGAGGGATAGAAGTACAATGTGTTCAGTGGATTGAACTGCTGTTAAAGGGGTGATTGAGTGTTTTTATTTTGTAGGTTTGATTGTGTTTATGGGGTGCAGTCTAAAGTGTTAATTATGGAAGCTTGTTTCCACCACTGAATAATAAAAAAAAAAAAAAAATGTTATTGCGACTTTTTAATCACACAATTCTGACTTTTTTTCTCAGAATTGCATGATACAAACTCGCAATTCTGAGAACATATCAGTCTTTTTTTGGCTTGCCCCCTTTGTCACATATTCCCGGGAGTGGGGTTTATATAAATTTCTGGGTATGTAACGTCACAAACCCAGGGAAGTAACTTGTTGTAGTCCCTTCGAGCCATTTTTGTAGGCATTAAACTGCCTTAATTTTAAAAGTAAATATCTCCATGCATTGAACTTTCAGCGACGGTAGATAGATATTTATGATGGACAGACAGGCAGACAGACAGATAGATGTAGACAGACAGACAGACAGATATAGACAGACAAACAGACAGATAGATAGATAGATAGATAGACAGATAGATAGATAGAAAGATAGATAGATAGATAGATAGATAAAAAGTCTACCAGACTATCTCCATATATTCTCTCTCTCAAATCTCATTATTCTCTTCTTTGCATCTCTCTTCTAAATAAAATAAGTATTTAATTGCAGATGATGTGCACCAACTAGTGGCTTCTATTTAATACTCTTCAGTTAAAACACTTAGCAATGAGTGCCTGTGTGTGTTCCCTCCTGTAATCTCACACACGCTGAGCTGGTTTAACTGGAAGAAGACACTTTTGATGAACCAGCAGCATCAGTTCTGGGCAGAGCCCCCAACAGCTCGCTTGAGTAATTAAACTAAAGGAATTAATAAGGTAAATGAAAACCAAAATGAAATAAATAAGGGAGCAATAACCGCCACTCAATAACATAAGAGTGCTGAGTGTGAAAGTCCAGGAGGTGCGGACATCTGCGCGCGTGTGTGTTTGGCGAGGAGAGTTGGGAGACTATTTTCATTAGGATATAGGCCTGAATGCAGCAGAACTGCTGACGGGGCATCCATAGCTTCCTAAAGCTAATCTTCCTCACTTGATAAAAACTTCTCCCTCCTCTCTGTTAACGACACATTAATTCATTGCTGAGCGCTCAGCACTCCTCCCTTGCTTTCGCTGCCCTTCTGTCTTCCTGTCTCACTATTTAACACTCATACTGCCGCGTTACCATATCCTCCCTCTACAAAAGGCTCCTGTCCATTAAAATTAGTCATTTTGCTTGCTTCTTCATCTCCTTCTCTTTTCTTCTAAGAAATTATGGGCCTTCTTTCTTTTTCTCCCTTACCTTCTATGTGCACAGAAATTAATACATGACATAAACCTGAAAGAAGACATTCAAATTATTACATTATTAGTATTGAGCTCTGACATGGACATTTCATCAATGTTCACCCAGAAATGACAGATGATTTAAAGCAGAATTGTGTCTGTTGTTCCAAAATGATAAATAAATAACACCCTAAAGATATCAATAAAATAGTCCATTCAGCTAATATACTGTGTGTAAACCTATATCAAGTCTGAAGCTGAACAGACTGTTATTAAAGCTCATTATTTTGTGATGTGGCCAGCTGTCATTGATGATATAATCATGTAAGATTATAACAGATGACTCACATTTGGGTCAATTAATCTGAAAAGATTTATGTAGGGCTGTATTACCTTTTAAAACGTCTTATGCTGTTTGGTTACTGTATGTGATTGATAAAAAAAGGTAATCTAAAATGAGAAAAAGCTCAGTTTTGCAGTAGTGCAGTTATGCCTCATCAAACTATTTCCTTACAAAAGCATATATATGATGATAAGGGTAGCTAGCTTCTGTTCTCTCTTCCTGTAGGTTGTGTAGACTTTAGACAATAGAACTGAAGATGTCGGATTCTAAATCGGATCTATCTGTCTGACTGTCTGTGTATATTTATCTGTCTGTCTGTCTATATCCATATCTATCTATCTATCTATCTGTCTGTAGTGCAAAATTCAACCTTTCTAAGGTTTTCTCAAGCCAGCAACAGACCTACAAGTTAGTCTTGACAAACTTTATTTATATTCAATTATTTTTCTTTATTTAAATTTTTTATTTTTGTCAAGCTGGTGAATTATTATGTGAACTATTTCAGATATACTCACCCCTAAACCACATGTAAAAACAAAACATATTTTCTATGTCCTCGGCCGGAAAAAGTCTGGCTACATGAGACTGTTTCTACAGTAACTTGGATGCCACTCAACTGCCACAGACATTTTGATGAATGAGTTTAGACTAAAGAAGATATTGATAGTCAAAATATTATGTTAGGTGTGCATTACTGTATGGGTTTAAGAATAGATGCTAATTGGAAACTGCAGTATTATTCAAGGGTAAAAATGTCTTTTGATTATATATGGGCCAATATCAGAGTCTTTACTCTGAAATAAAGTGTCTGTTGTTCCCTAATGAAGCTTGGAGCCGAACCACAACGATTTCAACAGTAATTCTCTCTTGAATGTTTTCTTTTGTTCAGAACTTCAACTGGGAAAGGCTTAGAATTCACATGGCAAAGAAATCAGCCCGTAAGCTTGTGTTTTTTACAACAAACACAAATATTGATCAAAGCCATCAATGTTACAACCTTTGCAGTTAAAGCTGCATTTTATGCTGCTCATTGATCCAATATCTGGCAAGCGGAGTGACATTACTGAGAGAAATGAACAGAGGCAAACGCATATAGGCACACAGAGCAGTGTGTGACTGCAGAAATGACACCAACACCACAAAATCTCATCAAAGCACTGAAGCAGAAGACTATCGTCATTCACAGGCAACCCCAGGAGGACAGAGAGGGAGAGAGAGCATTTACTCAGCTGACTTGGGGAGGGAAGAAGGTGACAGCAAAAAGAGAGACGAGAAAGTATCTTTATAAAAGGAGCAGGTTTGGATGTTCTTAACAGAGAGATGTGAAGCAGAATGACATCATAATGGCTTGGCCTACATGAGTACACAGTTCACCCATGTATACTGCTTCAAATGTCTTGTAGTAATTCACAGACATTACACAATCATGCTGTAATGTCCTAAATGAAGCTTTACGGACCTTAAGATGTAACAGTTTACCTGCACAGCTTATGCCAGCTGGCCTCCCTTACATAGTAAACATATTTCATTTTATGTAAATGAAAATGAGACCATTGCAGTAAAGCAATCTGATGGGATTTCATGGGATTTCATATCTATGCGCCAAATTTACATATTCCCAGAACAGAGATTCAGATGGAGCATAAGCCATTCACCTTATTAGAGAAATCAGAATTATTTTGAACCATACAATATAATATAATTTTGTACATTTTAATGCAAGCATGGTGTGTTTAACATTACATTTTAAATATTTGTGTTATTTGTGCTTTACAGAATGTTGTTTTAAACAATATGTACTACAGTTCAAAAGTTTGGGATTGATAATATTTTTTTTTTATGTATTTATGTTTACCAAGGCTATATTTATTTGATTAAATACATATTAAAAACAGGAATAATGTGATATATTATTTTAATTTTAAATAACTGTTTTCTATATTAATACATTTTAAAATGTAATTTTTTCTTGTGATGGTAAAGGTGAATTTTCAGCATCTTTATTCGGGTCTTCAGTGTCACGTGATCTTTCAGAAATCATTCTATTTTGCTGATTTGATGTTTGAGAAACCTTTTCTCTCTCTCTCTCTCTCTCTCTGTGTGTGTGTAAAGCATACATTTTAGGATTATTTTATTTAAATAAATAAAAGCATTTGAAATCAATATATTTTGTAGCAATATAATGCATTTTCAATAAAGTCACACTTTACATTATTCCTTGAAATATGACTTCACAGTACATAAATACACAGATACATTTATGCACCGATTTCCTTTGATACACCTAATTTTGATGCTGGACATGTAAGACAGATCTACACACACTTAGATGCTGCCACACTGTGGTCGACATTAGAACGTACACCTGCTCCCCCCCACTCTCTCTCTCTCTTTCACACACACACACACACACACACATTTTCTCTCTCTCTTTCTCTTTCTCTCTCTGGAGGAGGAAGTTCTATGATTAGCTCTCTCTAGGAGTCACTCCATCTGCCAAGGTCAGGAGCTCTTATCAGCTCTGCTGCAGCTGCCTGTCCAGTACAACACAACAGAACACAACAACTGAGAGAGAGAGAGAGACAGAGAGGACAAATGAGACAGAGTGGCATACTGCCAAAAGACTAAGAGTTTTCACTCCATCACTTCAGGTCAGAACAGGATCGAAAAAGTGGTTGCAGGTTTACAATGGCCAAAACAGAATAACTGAAAGGGTGAAAAAACCAAAAAGAGAAGATTGAGGTGGAAAATTTGTCTGATATGTCCAACTATAATGAATCTGGAGCGGTGATATGAGACGTAGACCTTGTCCATATGCTACACTCACAGTCACCATATGGCCCAGAATGCCCTCTGCTGGGAAGAGCACTGTATCACAGTCCTTCTCAAATATGCACCAACACTCATCAAAACCTCCATCCAGCCTTGCCTGACCTCACTTTTCAAAGTATCCTTTCAAGATCAAACCTTTTGTTTTCTATGTGTAAATAAAATTAAAATTTTGGCTTCAGAAGAGGAATGGGATGTTAAATGTGTAAAACTCCACACCATGTCAGCAGTGGAAAAGATCAGACTGGACTATAAAACATAGGACATGATAAAATGTTGTCCCAGGCCCTGCATGAGGGTGGCCGGTTAAGATCCTAGCACTGCACTGTAGCACTGTACCCACCAAGACTGATTTCTGAAGGATCATGTGACAATGAAGACTGGAAAAATGATACTGAAAATTCAGCTTCGCATCACAGGAAAAAAATGACATTTTAAAACATATTCAGTTAGAAAACAAAAATTTTAAATTCTAATAATATTTTACAATATTAGGGTTTTTAAATAAAAACAGCATAAAAGAGATGAAAAAAAAAAAAATTTGTAACAAATGTAGCTGAAAATGTCCATATACTGCATCATTAACTAAATTTTATTTACTTACTTTTTATGCGCATTTTAATGTAACAAAAACCAATTTTCTGTATTTTATACATTTTTTTTATTTTATTTATTTAAATTGATCAAAAGTGACATTTAGAATGTTACAAACATTTTCTATTTCAACTAAATGCTGTTCTTTTGAATTTTATATAAAAGAGAAGTATCAAAGAATGCTGAAATGTATCATGGCTTAAACAAAACCTCAACCTCACACCTCTGAACTGTTAATTGAGAAGAAAAAGTAAAACTTTTTCCCTGTAAATACACAAATACATATGTTTAATAATAGAGTTTTCCTTTAGAATTTAATTATTTTTAGGTATAATTTACTTGGAAACAAAACAAAAAATTGATTAAAAGAATGAGGCAGTGGGAAAAAAAGAAGTTGTCCCAGGGCCTGTGAAGTTTTGCTGTGGTTACACATGATAATTTATGCAAAGACACAACAAATGCTTGCTTGCATTATGGTCTTATTAATCCTCCCTTACAAATGTACTGTACACAAAAGTATAGTCCCTGTGGACCTCTTCCTTTCTGCTGAGATGAGGAGGTGTGATAACACTGTCTAGACATAATATCAAATATAGATGGGCTCCATTGTGAAACAGCACATACAGAGGCACTGTGAGATCAAAAGAAATGCATCTAACAGGTGTAAACCTGTGGATGGAACAATATGAATCAATATGCATCATTAAGTGTACAGTAAAACAAGAAGTAGATGATGTGAAAAGAGTCTTTAGCTTGTGCTGGCCACCCTACTTGCTTATGGTGTGTTTGGTTTGTGTATGCGTGTGCGTATGTGCCTGTGTTTTTTCCCTGTAAAGTTTGTTGCTGGGTCTAGGGAGAACATCCTGTCAGCAGACCCTCAGGAAAGGCTTGTGTGTGTCTGTTTAGACAAAGGTTTGTGTGTGTGTGAAAGAGATAAAAAGACTAAAACACCTGCTGTACAAATAAATTTCCGTTTAATGCAGGAAGCAACAAGCTTCAAGCTAAAAATCATAAAGTCAACACCTTCCCTCACTTATAATTCCTTCACTTACAGCAATCGTCTGACCCTCAGATAACCTCAGATAAAGCTTGTGATAGCTCATGCAACAATATAACACTATTTATATAAACCTACTGATGGTTATTAGATATAGTCTAAATGTAAACAATTTTAAAATAATGTGTGTAAAATTCTGTACCACTAGCGGGACCAAAAATAATCCTAAAATAACACTCTAAAAGCATTTTACCATCTGCCCCAAACGTTCACAACTGGTGGAGCGTTTCAACAAAAAATGTGATTTAGCATAACAATTTCACATGCTGCCAAGAAAACAAATTACACATTGCAATTGTACACACACTGGAAAGTTTTGAGACTGACAACTGTTTTGAAAAGTGTGGTCAGAAATATTTTTCATGTTTTTAAAAGAAGTTTTTTTTGCTCACCTGCATTTATTTGATGAAAAATACAATAATACTGTAATAATGTGAAATAATTAAAAATAATTATATTTATGCATATTTTACAAATTTATAGTAATGTGACTAAAAAGCTACATTTTCTGCATCAATTACTTCAGTTTTGCAAACATATTTAATGTCACTATTGATCACTTAAATCAGTCTATTCATTTATTAGTAAAAATCAAACTGACCTCAAATGTTTGAATACAGAACTGAACTAAAAGAAACAGTGCAACCAGAAAATTTTCTGAAAATGTACTCTCTCTCTCAGGCCATGCAGGATTCAGGTGACTTTTGTATGTTCATCAGAACAGATTTGGAGAAATGTAACCCTTGCTCACCAATGGATGCTTTGCAGTGAATGGGTGCCGTCAGAATGAATCCAAACAGCTAAAAAAACATCACAAGAAGTCATACAGCTCCAATCCACCAGTTAACATCTTGTTAAGCAAAAAGCTGTATATTTGTAAGGTGTTTTAACTTTAAACTGTTGCCTCTTATCTGTAAAAACACTTCTTCCAATTAAAAAAGTCAATCACCTGTGGGCCTCTCTCCTCAAAAGTAACATATTCAGACTGTTTTTGTTTGTAGCAGTGCTTGATTTGTGCAAATTTCTCTTATGATTCAGACTACACAACTTATTGACTGGTAAAGCAATATTCTAAATAGAGGATTCAATTTTTAACCAAAAGCAATGGGTTTAAGCTAAATTTCTTCAAAGGTGTTCTGACGAGTAAACACAATTACATCTTGGATGGCCTGAGGGTGAATACATTTTCAGCAAATGGGAATTATTCCTTTAAGAGCATTAAGTGGAATAACAAGCAATTTTAGCTGCATCTGGAATCAATGGACAGAATGCACACAAACAAGCATCTATCCAAGCGGTCAGTAGTCCGGCAGCTGTTCTAATGGCAGTGTAAGATATAATTAGTCTGAATGAGATAGCACAGAACACCGGGATGGCCTGATCTGTGGTCAGCAGGTCAGCATGGCTGCTCTTATGGGCTCCCGCTTGCAACACACCACACCACAGAGCTTCCTTCAGAGGGAGGAAGAGAGAAAGGTAGAGTCGTATATACAGATATAAAGTGGTTCTGGTGTACCGCTGGAGGACGTTCCACTGGGCTGATGTGGCCGTTCTCACTTCACAGTTGGCCATCAAAAGCAGATTCAACACCACAGAGACCAAACCTTCCTGACCTCACTCTCCACATTACCCATGACCAACGGTGTCTCCAAACAAGCCCTGCACGCTCACAACCACTGAAATCAAGGTCTGCCAGCCAGGAATATGAGACCTGGAAACATTCTCGTATTCATAGCTTGTTTATCATTTGGAATAGAAGAATTGAGTTTCGAAAAAGTAGTGTGAATTGGTGCAATTTGGTGCAACCAAATGTATTTTTGTGGGTTGATCCAAAAAAAAAAAAAAAGAATTTTGATTCCAGCCCTTAAGGGTCTAAAATGATGAACTAAAACACAAATTCACATATTATAGTGCCACCGAGTGTGTGACAGATCTGGAAGCATTCCACTAATCTCAAACTTTTATGATTTATGGTCTCTGACACCCAGACACTTTCAGTTCTTGGACTCCTAAAAATAAAACATAAAATAGGAAATGGTATTGTAGAGGTGGATTCATCACACAAATCATCATGACTCTGTGTCAAGGTCAGTAAGTAGTAAACTAAAAAGAGTTCTGAACTAGATTTAATACAAAAAGTTCATCTGCAAAAACAGATAACTTTCATTTTGCCTTCAAATTAATCTCAATCAAACTGAATTTGGGTTATTTTAACTAGGTCAAAACATAACTAAATAAATAAATAAATAGAAACAACTTTTGAAAGTAAAAAAATTAAATAAAAAAACCCCAGAGTTATCTGTTTTTGCAAATAAACTCTTAATATATTATACATACATATTGTTTGTTCAAACTGCCTTTAAGACAAAAAGACCAAATAAATAAATAAATTCAGGGAAGACTAACCAAAGTTATGTTTCCTCATACAACTATCATTTAAACGATTTTTAATATGTCTTAAATGACAGCATGTTAATGCAAGCAAAAACAGTTGAGAGCACTACACACTTTTCTGCCTCAGCTGTTTGTCTCTCTCTCTCTCTGTCTCTCTCACCGTCTTCCCAAGCTCCTGTTTCTTTGCATCACCATGAGCACTGTTTCCTGTTTTTCATACAAACTCGTAACTGTCTCTGAGGACCAACAAAGGAACCTCAGCAACCTCACACACACACTCACACACACACACGCTAAAACTAACTCCACTGGGAGGTATGTGAGAATAATAGAGATGGGTCTAGAGGGTTTTACTGACGTCTGAATCATTCATAGATGCTGTGTTGTCAAGGCTTTTCTTCAGGTCAGTAAACACCCAGCAATCCAGCACAGCAACTGTACCCATAACACCACATATTACAACTTTCCCATGTGTTCTTACACTCACTGACATCTCATTTTACAGCGGCAAACAAATATAGAACATAGCCTACCAGGTAGTAGCCTATATGGCATCTACACCTATCAAATGACAAATGTATATTTAGTGGAGAGCTATAAATACATTAAAGCCATACATAAGGAAAGGCCAGTAACTATCAGGATCATAGACAAAGTAACTACAGATGAAGCCCAAGTTTACTTCAGTTCTGGCACAAACACTTGATGCCTGCTTAATAATTAACAAATAGCACTTCAGAGTGTACTTATGCAATGTACATCACACACCTAAACACATGTCCTATTGTATATGGGGAAAACGAAGTACACATTGGGCTGTGTTGTAACCTCTTTTATTGAACACGTTAACCACTTAAATCCATGTGTTTAGAAAATATAGGTCTGGTCATTATCTTTGCTGCATCCAAAATCTAATGAATTAGCACTTTGCGATCCTTAAAAAAAAAAGCGTGTTCTATAAAGTATTAAAGGGTCAGTCATTAATTGCTCACCTTTAACTCATCCCAAAGCCATGAGACCTCCATTCATCTTCAGAACACAAATTAAAATATTGTTGATGAAATCTGAGAGCTTTCTGACCCTACATAGACAGCAAGGGGCCCAGAAAGGTAGTAAGGACATTGTTAAAATAGTCTATGTGACATCAGTGGTCCAACCTTTGAAGTCTGTTAACGACTTTATTCAACAATTTTTTTCTCTTTGTATTTATTTATTTATTTATTTTTTGCATGCAAAAAGTATTCTCGTAGTTTAATAACATTAAAGGTAGGTTAAGCGATTTCTGGAAGCCAATGTTGATATTTGAAATCACCAAAACAAACACACCCCAACCCCAAAAGGGTCTCGTCCTTATTTTGATAGCTCCTCCCCACACATATGTAGCCTACGCAACCCAGGCAACGATTAGTTCTGTGAAACAAAGCAGAACCAATGTTACACTGTCTACACGGCACGCGAGCGTCACAACAAAACACTTTAGAAGTGATGTGTCTACACCGGACGCGAGCGGCATGACAAATATCAGACAGAAAACTGGTCCGGTGTAGGCAGACTTTAGCTGTCGCGGCGCGGCGCAGCGCGGCGTCTGGTGTTGACACGCCGTTACTCACCTTGAGAAGAACCAAAGCAACCTCGGCGTCCGATCGCGGGCCTTCTGGTCCTTGACTTCTCTCCAGTGCTGGAAAGCTGATCCGATATTGTCACGGGTCTTACTTCTTGCCTTATCGTTCCACAGACATTTTAATTTTTTATCTTTTTGTCGTTCGGCTCAGCTGTTCACTGAATTCTCTCTCCTCCACGTCATTAGTAGACACGCCTCTTTCTGCTGATTGGCTACAAGTTTGTTTTGGTACTTGGCCCTGACTCAGTTTTCTAAAGCATTTTTGAAAGATTCTAAAGTTCTCGGAGTTCATAAACAATATCTTAATTCATTTGTGTTATGAAGATGAACAAATTAAATAACATAAGGGTGAGAAATTAATGACACAATTTAAAATTTTTTGAAAACAATCCCTTATATATATATATATATATATAAAAATTGCATTGCATTGCTTCACTGTTATCCACAACTCCTGTAGCCTCATGTAACAGTAAAGTGTCTGTCAGATGAGCACTTCAGAATGCCTTTGCCTAGCGTTTTTACAAATACTTTGAATTTGGACTGTTTTTTTTTTTCATCTACTATATTTAGGATGTAGGCATATTCAGATGCATATCTGGTTTATCAGTCCTGTTGATGAACAATTTCGTTTACAAAGTAATGGGAAATACCTCCTTGAAGTATCATTGATGTTGAGTAATACGTGACCAGGAAAAGGAAAAAACATCCTCCAACTGGGGAAAAAAAATGGAACAGACTGAGAAATAGGAAATGTTGTGCTGAGAGCTAACAGTAGCAGCAGTAACACTTTTGTTAACATCACACGTCTGACACATGGTTTCAAAGACACCTCTATAAAGTGCTTTTCAGATAACCTGTTGACAAATAATGGTTTGAAGTGTTGTGCAATCTCAATCTCTTTCCCTTTCTTTAAATCTGTTTTTGAGTGTGAAATTAAAGTGTGTGAAACAGGAAGAAACTGGAATAACAAAGGAGAGGAAACAGAGTCATCTGCTTTATGAATGAACACACACACATTTTTACAGGTGACAATGTGCCAGTTCACCAGATGTAGTTAAGATTGGCCTTAAATACTACAACAACCTCACTCGTGAAAACATGTGTCACTGGACAGTTTCTTTTTTTAGAATAATCACACCTGTATTTGTCTATTCAACGCAAGTATTTCAATATTTAAGCAATTATTACACCAGCAAGAATGCAGTTTTAGTGAATATCAGCATTCTGATATGCGCTACAACAGCAGGATTGTGAATCACAAAGTCTATCATCTAACTGAATATGTAGATGTCCCTGGAAAAATTCACCTTCAGATATCTTGGGAACAGGATCACTGCAGTGTTTCTTCGTGCTGACTCTCTTGCTGGCCACAGAGAGCTGCAGAAGATGAGAGAAAGAGAGACCATAAAAAAGGAATAGGAAATGTTTGGCTTTCCATCAGAAACTTAAGCTCTTTTTGATGTGCCGAATAGCGCTGGAGTGGGTGGTTAGCTTCAGAGACTCACAAGCGACACATAAGCAACATCTTTCCTCATCTTGTTTTCCTGTCATTTTCAATTTTGGGCGGAACTTTCCAGACATTTTTGGGGTAAATTAAGAGTAAATAAGTGGAATATGCTGACAAACTTTTCATGTGAAAATAAAATCAGAAAATAGAATTGGAAAGCAACAACAAAGAAAGCTTTATAGAGCTGTGTAGCTTCAAACTGTGAGCGTGTGCATTGTGTGCAGATATTTAGAGAGCAAGAAGATGAAAGCTAAAGAAGCTATTCCTGAAAATATTTTTTTTTTCTCTCCCATTTTCATTAGTTCAGACTTATAACAATTCTCTTCTGTTTTGTTCCTTTTTCTTTTGCTTGAGTTTCATTTTTTTCAACTCTTTAAGTGATAGTTTTTTTGTCTTATTTGTTGGTTTTATGTTGACTATTCTTCTTTTCTTGTTAAGATGTTTAATGTTTGCTTAATTAATTTGCTTGATTGTTTTTGTTTCTTCGACTGCTTGTTTATTTGGGTCATTGTTTTTGATTGTTTCTTTTTATGTTCATTTAAATTCCTTGATTGTCTGTTTCTTCAAGTCATTTGTTTCATTGTTTGATTGCTTAGTTTTTCTTCTTTCGTTTTTCGTTTGTTTGTTTTTGAGTATTTATTTCTTTTTATATTTGTTTCGTTGAGTCTTTGTTTCATTGTCTGATTGCAGTTTTTGTCTGTCAGTGTTTGTTTTGTTCTGTTTGTTTCTTTGTTTTTGTTTGACTTTCATTGAGTATTTGTCTCATTTTTTGTTTGATTACTCAACACAGTCTCACGACCAATTCGTACGTATTCATACGAGGTCCGAAATTCGTGCTAATTCGTACTAATTCGTACGACCTCACTCGTATGATTTTGTACAATTTGTCTAAAACCCCGTGACAGGTAGGTTTAGGGGCGGGGTTAGGTTTAGGTCATTCGTACAAATTCATACGAATTGGCAACTCGTAAAATACGTACGATTTAGAAGAAATCGTACGTATTTTACGAGTTGCCAATTCGTATGAATTTGTCACTCGCGTGAGGTCATAATTTGTACGAATTAGCCACATCGTAAAATATTTACGAATTACCGTGAGATCAGGTTGGTTTACTTAGTTTTATATATTTTCTTTTCTGTGTTTGTTTCTTAGAATCTTTGTTTGTTTGACTGATTGCAGTTTTGTATTTGAGTGTTTGTTGTTTTTTTGACTTTCATTGAGTATTTGTTTACTTTTTTAGTTTGATTGCTTAGTCTTTTTTTTCTGTTTGTTACATTATTTGAGTCTTTGAGTGACTGATGGACTCTGAATTTGAGTTTGATTTGTTCTGTTCTCTTTGAGTATTTGTTTCATTGTTTGATTGCTTCTTTCTTTCTTGCTGTCGTCTACCCTCGTTTACCCCACCCCCCCCATATTTGGCTCTCGTCCACTCCCCACACTTGCGGTCTCCCTGTCTTCTTCTCTCCCAGAGAAAACCACTTAATGCAAACAAAAAAGAGTTTTGTCCTCAGTTTGCAGAGTCCTGTCACATCGCTACGGAAACAGCCATTTAACACAGTGAAAATAAATCAGTGAGTAAGTGGTAGTGTCTTTACATCACAGAGACTTGAAAAAAACATCACTCATCAAGGGCATAGAGTTGTTTTTTATAATTACACGGATAGCAAATAACAGGCAGGATGAGAAAGGAATAAAATAACATACAGAGCCTGGGTGGATGTTACACAACGGCCGCATGGCACCAGCGGGTTAAGAGACTGTTTGGTCCTGGGAAAAGGATATGAGTTTACTGTGTGTGTGTGTGTGTGTGATTGTGTCTGAGAGAGTCAACAATTGAAATTACCCTGTTGAAGACCAAGTGGAGACACTGCCCTCGAAACCTCCGGGCAAGGGCAGTGACTAGCTCTTTAGTAGTATGTGTTGAGTGTGTGGGTGAGCACACACACACACACACACACACACTCGAACTCAGGGCCAAGTCCTGCTTGACTCTGCAGAGACAGAGACTCACAATGATATGTTTGTAAAAGAGAAAATGGAAACCTGAGAAGGGGAATTGTGTGAAAGGAAAAAATAACCTCGAAACAGAAAAACATCAAAAACACTCAAAACAACCCCCAAAAAAGAACGTTTATGAGGGCTGTTTTAGTCTGCTGGCTCACTCCCCGATCTTTAGCAAGGCGTCACTCTGGGTCAGCAGCCCGTCTCACAGACGCTGCACTGTCAATTATGGCACTGTCATGGAAACTGCAGAAAGCCATGGAGAAAATGACCCCTCACAACTCAGAGTAGTGCATAACACAATGCACTGCTACTTTAACAATTAGAACACACTGTCAACAACTGCCATGTTTAACTGTAATTTCTTACAATAAAATACTATATTCAGAACTTAACACTGAAATGCAAGCTTATAGGTCATTTACTCAAATGACAAATGACTGTTCAAACCCTACCATATCATGCAAAATTGTTTTATTCACTTCACATACTGTATCTACACTAGGGCCTATATGTGACACTTATGTTCATTGTAGTATGGAAATATATATTTTTTTAAATTAAAAAGTATGTGCAATGAAAACATGGTGTAGAAAAAATTTCACTTGGAAATTGCTAGCAAATTTTACAATTAATTACAAAGAAATGGCAAAAGTACCGCACTGAAATTAGATTTTGAAGTGGAAATTTGTAGTGCTACAATGATCTGTTTTATTTATCAACTTTGAAAATGTATTTTTACAGTGTGTGTGTTTTTTCAGTGGTGTTTGATTCCTGAATATAAGTGTTTCTAAACACATCAGTTACAGTACATTAATGATTCAGTGATTCAGCATTTTAAATAAATGATTCAGTGACTCACTTGTTCTGTTCTAGAATGACTCTATTCTATTACTCACAAAGACTACCTTTTTATCAAATGAATGTGCTTGAGCGAATCAGTTTAATAAATGACTTGACAGTTTATTTTTTTTCCACATATGGAGTAATTGTTATACAAAGCCAAATGTCATTGCTGCAAATGAAAATGTATGAAATTCTTTATGAAAATGAATTTAATTGTTTTCCGTTTTGCCAAAGATTCTTAATTTACACCACAATATCATACCATGTGCGGGGATCTATAGTGTTGCATGAATTATGATTCACAAAGAATTACAGTCTGCCTGGAGCAGACAAACACAGACAAGCAGACTGATAAAACAGTGAAAAGTCCTAGTGCTGTATCCATGCTGTTAGAACACTGTTCAACCAATCAGCTTTGACAACCGGAACTAACTTTTATATAAAGACACGCAAGTAAAAGTGACAACAATATAACAAATGCACAATAAATCAACAAATCGCAAAAAAAGCAAAAAAAATGATGGGAACATCCTGAGAACGTAAACACAGTGTACATATACTCAAGATTACTGTAATGCAGGCACAGATAATTATTATAATTCTACAGCATAACATTGCTACATTACAGTTATTTTCTGAACCTTATTTAGTGAAATTTCAGCATACAACCATCATTTAATTGCAATACATTTTAGAACTGCTAATGTACAAAAAATGCACAATCCTGTTCAGTGCACAAATCCTGTACATCAAATGAAAGTGGGACTGAAAATGTGATTAAAATGTGCTAAAGCATCAGTATTAGGCCTACATTTGAACAGCAGAAGTCTTAGCAGGTTGTTCACACTGTAACTATCTCAACCTGCGTTTGAAACTCAGAGTGGTATGGCATTTGTCCATTTGGTTGGGTCACAGTTACCGTTCTGTCCGGGGTTTGAACCCACAACCCACGGGTCACACAAACCCAAGGCCACCAAACCACCAGGCCGGTGCACAGCCATGCTCGTAAATTATGCCGACAGTTCAGGAAAGGGAAAGTCAGAGGAGACTTATGTTCCAGTTTAACATTAAAGATTGGACACAGGAAGTCAGGAACCAGCGACCAGCAGCTTTGTGTTTTCCAGTGCTGTCTCTGGAATAATATTACATTTAAAAAGCCACCTACTCACAGGGATCAAGTTGCAGTAAGTCAATGTGACGTTTCATGTAGTATCATTGCTAAAAATGTCAAATATAGCTGTTCCTAATGATCTCAAGATGTTTTAGATTTTGTTGTATAAAAAGCTTATGTATGAGGCTGACTTTAACATCGGGCTCTTCCCTGCTGTCTGAGCTCTTGCCTGGCCTACCAGTGACCCCATTTCACCTGGTATAGGGTGTTACACCCACAAATGTTTAGTGCTAAATCTGGGCTATTTTCGTATAATGAGTATACTACTATAATTTTTGGAATAAATTTGGATATAAGCCTTATTTTTATATTTTTGAAACGACTCTAAAATTCTATTTGATCACAACAATAATGTTCCCACAGAAATATGAAACTGCACAACTGATAATAATTAAAAAAAAAAAAAAAAAAAGCACCAAATCAGATGATGCAAAATTAAACTTTGCCATAACAGGATTAAACTACATTTTAATATTCAAGTAGGAAACAGTTATTTTAAATTGTAATAATATTTAACACATTTTTATTGTATTTTTGAACAAATAAATGCAGCCTTGCTGAAACAAGGCAGATTTGCCAGACATATTACATCACATATCTACCAGGTGTAAGCAGGCCCAGTGTGTCCCGTAATAGATACGCGGTTCCTTTACGCATTTACGGGTACACGCATGTTTATTCGCGCACACATATGCGCCATGTCCTGCTGCTTACACAGGAAGGGGAGGTAGAGCTACTTCCTGTCCAAGAGGGGAAGAGTAAGGGTATAGCAGGGGGCCATACTTCCTGTTAAGAAGAAGAAGGGAGGAAAGAAACAGAAAATATACAGATGACATCATGCAGTTTGTTGGACGGGGTTTTGGGGAGAGTCCGTATTTTGGCCTGATGGAAAAGCTGAAGCAAGTGTGCAAAGAAAAACACACACACACGTGCAATCTTCAGCTGCAATAATAAAACACTTACACAGGTCAAGCTCTTTCATCTTCTTACTTACTGACACATGAAATCACTCACACTCCCACGCGTGCAAATGCATAAAACACACATAAAAACATGCTACAAACTAAAGTTTTGCATAATATGAAGAATATGTGAGCGATAGTCATGCAAATTATACTGGCATAACTGTTCACGATGGTTGCCAGGATATCTCCCAGAATTGTTTTGCTGTGTTTCTAAAACTCAGGTGTCCTCCTCTGAATGCAGTATAACAGTTGCAGTTGTTTAATCAGTTGCAGCAATTTCCATTTTTATTATATTTTTATGAATGATAATTTGCGCCAGTTTCCCAGGAAGCGATGATTTTGTTCTCTTTAACACATTTATTCAAAATAAATAAATTCTTTGTCAAATTATTTACCCAATATTTCATTTTTTGGTATAAGTTAAGTTCACAACTTTGAATGGAAACATAGCTTATAATATTCTGGTCTCGAGATATGCAAACAAAGCGTCAGCCATGATGTCTGTTTTATGAAAAAATGACACATTAGGGCCTGTTCACACCATAGACTGTAAAAAAATGCGATGTAGCGATGTAGTGTCCGTGAAGTTTCTGAAGACCGTTTTTGAAGCTCAAAGTGGGAAGAGCTGGTCGTCGACATCTTGGCAACGCATCACTCCCGGATAACTAAATTGGGCAAAGAGGCGGGATGTGGGTGGAGCTGGTTGCTGAAGCCACGCCCATGTAGCACACTGGTGACAGCAGCAGCAATCCACCTGTCACTCAAGTGGACACGCCCTTAATTATGCAGCACTTTAGGGCTTAATATAATTTAAATGGATGAGTTATAAAAAAGAATTCACCTCCCTTACAGTTGTCATGATGGGCAAAATTAGCTATATAGACCAAAACTATAATGACAATGATATAGTTTTAAAAATCTACTTTAACAATTACGACATAAAGGAATAATATCTTTGGAATAACTGATGATCTTTTTACACTAAAACAATGACAGCCAATCAGAATCCATCCTGCTTTAAAAAGCTTGAGGATTTACAGTGGCAAACAACAGAACAACAACACATGGTTATAATAACGTTATTGTGTACTGGTTTGGGGGCTAATATAGTTATCATTATAGTTATGATAGTTATGATGTGAACAGGCCTTTTATGAAATAGTTCTTTTTATGAGTCAGCCAAAAAAGCTTCACAAAACAGCCTCAAGCTCCTTTGTAATTTAGTGGTTTGAACTGACTCAGTGAATCATTTAGAGTCATTACTGCTGACAGAGTCATTTTCGGTCTGATTTGAAATAAACTGTTATTGTGCTGTATAGCAGCTACACTTAAGGTTTGTGAAAAATGACATCAGTTACTTAATAACTGTCACAACATGAAATAAATAAAGATACATGATCACAACAGTTCTGGGTTGTGTACACACACGTTACATATATAACATATATAACTATAAGTTTTAATTACAAACAATACAGTAGAAAAACCCTTTCTCTTTTTTTCTGTCTGGAGTCCTGATATTACCAGAAATGTGCAGGTACAGATACAGTGTAATCAAAAGTTGTAGCAAAAATGTTCAAAGGCACTGAGAATGCTTTGAACCTCTTTATTTTTAGGCCCAAAATTTTTTGAACAAGCACTGGTCAGTTGACTGATAATGAGATACAAAGACTTAAGTGGAAACATTGTTTTAAAAGTGAAGCCAGCAGAGTTGAGTTTTGGTTATTCGTCCATCTGAAAAGTGAAGAGCTTTACTGTCAGTTTCTTTTAGGAAAAATAAAATAAATATAAAAAATCACCAGGGGTGCATGTCGTGAAAACACTGCTCATGAGTTCATGAAGCCACAGATGGGCAATAAACCGTAAACTGTGAAAGAAATGGCCAAATACCAGGAACAACCACAAATGCAGCTTTTGAGCCTTCTTTCTGTCCGTCACACAAAATAACACGCAGCTCAAAATAAGCGTCATTTTGCTGACCTGCACATCGGACTTCAGAATTACTGGACCTGCATGATCGGTCAGTGTTGTTCTTTCCATTTAGGGAGCTGGTCAGGGGTGAAAAAAAGCTCCTCTTCCCTTTAACATCCTTCCCCCCGCAGCACACACACACACACACAGATCTTCTCCAACACACAGATTCCTGCTATCCCAACATCCCCAGTTTCCCCAGGATCTTCCTCTGTTTTGACATTCCTGCTAATTCTATGGCTAATTAATTGGCGGGATGAAACTTTACCGCACAGCAGCTGACCTGGACCTAACTGAGCCCACTTAATGTTTTGGCAAAAGAACCTGTGGTGTGTCATTCAACAGACATCCGAATATAGTCAGCATGATACGGAGGAAAAGAACACATGAAATGTGTACGATTGGATGTAAAGAATAACACACACTAGGCATCCTGCCTGAAATGTAAATGCTTTGGAAAGACTATTTTCCCTCTTGAAACCCACTCTTATATCAATCTTTTTGTTCTCCAGTATTGAGTGAATCAACATGAGGGAGCATTTCTTTAATCTCAGAGCTGCCTTTTTTTGTATGAAGACATAAGAGAAGACAGTTTCAGTTTTGTTCTCCTCAGTCGAAAATGTTTTCTTTTTGTCCGTGGTTTTAGGGGAAAAAATAGCTTAAAGAGCCAAGCTCATTTTGTGGCTGATCAAAAATCTTGGAGGAGGGAATCAGAGAGACAAGACTGGATTACAACTTAAACATTGCAGCCCTGCTCTCGCTCTCCATTCTCTCAAAAAGGCAACAACAATTGCAGCCACATCACCATTTTACATAAATCAGGCAAATATGCACCTAATGTAACTGTAAAGATTTTGACAACTACCCAATATTTAGTGACAACTTTATTTTGCAAAATATGCATCAATACATTTTGATGTGTAATACATTTTTTTTATTAAAACCATTTTAAGAAGAAAAAAACACATTGAAAAGCACATGCACTCTGTGGTGTGGGAAAGTGTGTTAGTGAAATACTATGTACAATTGTGTGTTTTCAATTTAATTGCTTTGATTTAATAGCTCTGAGACATTTTTTATTGCAAACTCTTTTTATTTGAAGATAATTATTACCAAAAGGGGGAGAGTTATTACCAACTCAACATGTTCCTCAAGTGCTAAGAGGATTACAAAATTTCATGTCCACATGAAATGCCCAATTCAAACATATTCAACCACACAGAAGGGAAGAATGCAAGATAAATTAGTCGCCAATGGATCAAAATACATCAGATGTAATGAAAAAGAAAAAAAATAATATTTGTAAGTTATTAAGTGCAGTATAAAAGTCTTGAGTGGTTTTCACATACCCAGTGCAAAACATATTTTCATACAACCTTATATAAAATGTCTATAAAAATAGAAATAAACAATATAAAAAGCAAACAAAAAGACAATATATATATATATATATATATATGTATTGCAAAAATATTCACATTCTTGACTTCCACGTCCCAGTACCCTCATTTGAGACCGTAAGCATACAGAAGCTGGATGGAGTCAGCAAAATTATTGGTTAAATCGGCCACAGTCTCAGAAAGTACAGGTTATCAAGACCAGAAATGACTAGTCATACTGTGAAATGCAATTTAGTGAAGTCTATACGGTGAAAACCATCCTGTATAGAGTTTAGTAACCTCCAGTGATTCGTGAAACCGGGCAAGATGATTCCCTGAAGAAGGTAACTTGAATAAATCAAAAATATCTAAGCCTCAAATAAAGCCATATGTGCACCAGACTTCAGGACTGTGTGGAGAAGTGGTTTTATCCCGTAATGCATGCGCTGTAGTAGACGGCGCTGCTGGCGTCGGACAGGGCTGATATCAAAGCGCTGCTCTCCTCGCAAGGGGCGTTCCTGCTCAATCGAGTCCTGTTTGCGCTCAGGTATTGGTCAAACTCAATCCTGTCCACTTCGCCCCAGAACTCGGCCGAGGGTCCCAGCTGGTCCACAGCGTCCAGAGAGGGCGGAGCGACCTGAGCGACCACCGAGGTCTCGGGCGGCGGAGACAGCTGGCCCAGATGAGATGTGAAGGCGGGCTGGGACTGACTGCTCCCGTATATCTGACCGTAATAGCCTGCAGGTGTGGGAGTGTGAGGAGCCTTGGAGGATTCTGGGAGGCTCATGTTGGGGTAGAGACCGTTAGGGTTCGTGGACTCGACGAGCAGGCATTTGTCCTGCAGCGGGAGGCAGGCCAGCGGAGACTTCTGATTGAGGTGTGGGTGGGAATGCTGGAGGTTATGGGAGTTGTGGTGAGGGTGGTGGCCAGTCTGATGGTTTGGATGCTGGTGGTAGTTTATCCACGAACTCAGACCCACATCTTCCTGCATGTGAGGGGGGAAAAACACAGAATCTCCACCTCCCTCCTCCAGCACGTCCAGAGGTGACATCTCTGGCGTCGGCAGGCCGAAACTCTCCAGCTCTGGAGCTCCGGAGGGGTGGAGGTCTCGGAAGTGTCCCAGAGGAGGAAGCAGATGATGGGGATGGCGATGCGGCGAGTAGGCATCCGCTGGTCCCGGGCCACCAGCGAGGCCTTGGAGGAGCAAACCCGGTTCCACTCGTTTCATCTTCTTGGGCTGTTTCTTGCGGCGAGGACGGTATTTGTAGTTAGGGTGATCCTGGAGGTGCTGCAAACGCAGTCGTTCGGCTTCCTCCACAAACGGACGCTTGTCTAGTGTGCTTAGAGCCTTCCAGGATTGACCTAAAAACATAATCCAATCAGTGTTATTGTTGCAATATTCGTTGGGCTACTTTTAGCTTATGAATATGATCATACTTAGTTTAGTCACTACAACATTGTTCTAATTTAATCTTTAAACAATGCCAGGGTATTGAGCCAGATTCTTCTGATTATTTATAAAAAAATCTTTTAATTTAGCTCTCTGGAATAAATATACAAATATAATCATGCACAAATGATTTTTAAATGAGCTGTCACAATTGTTACGTTTGCAGCAGCAGCAGCGATTGTTTTTGGTGAAAACAGATGTAACACAAGCACTGACAAACGTGTGTGTGACATGAGCGAATCATTACGTGTAACTGGTGCGGGGCACACAGGGTTGGGTTGTAGTATTTGAATTATTAATGGGTCAATGGCTGCAGACAATCGACAGCTTGTGTCTGCCACAGCCCTGTTATATTTCAAAAAATAAGGACATCAAAATGTCTTCCCGAGAAACAGCCAAATACAAATACTGTGATGCATTTACAAACTTTTTAAATAACTTCCATGTCGTGTGTGCCCAAGGGTTGTTTTCTAAAAGATAGCGACATACAAAGTTCAGTTTTTTTAATTATAAATTATATATATATATATATATTATTATTGTTATTTTTTTTTAAAGAAAATATAAAATTTAAATGACAACGAATCAGCCTGACTGTAAAAGTAGCAGGGTTTGAATGAAGACAGGATTTTTAACATAAATATCATTTTAACTCAAAAATGATTGTTTAAATCATTAGTTTTGGAATTAACTTCATTTCATGGCCATTCACAGAAAATTGGTCAGCTTGGTCACATTTGCTTTTAATTTTTTAGTAGTGCAATTTGATTATAATATTATTCCTCTAATAATCCAACATTCACAACCTTTTTTAAAATGTAATTATCATTTATTTTTCTTTATTTATTTTAATATTTTATTATTTACTACATGTATAAATTAGGCTGTTCTGACACATATATTACATTTTTTTAATTAGAATTTCCATAGTTTTCAAATATGCCCCATCCGTGACATCACACCCTCCCGATGCACTAGACTGACCCCAGCTCAACCCCCGAGATGTGATGTATAGCGAGCGTCTTACCCAGCATCTTACTGAGCACGGCGTTATGTAGGTCTGGGTTCTGGAGAGCCAGACGTTTGCGCTCATCTTTAGCCCACACCATGAAGGCATTCATGGGCCTCCTGATCCTCGACTCCCCCCCTGATTTCCCCTCGGCGGAGCCCAGGGTCAGAGCTCCAGGGCGGGTTGAGTCCGGGCTTCCCGTCCTGGCCTCTGCTCCGCTTCGGGACACCGTCCGCGTTCCAGAGCCGGGCACCGGCGCCAGCTCTGTGGTTCGGCTGCGGTCAAAACCATGTCCCCGGTCAGGGCCCGGAGTGCTGGAAGAGGCACCCCATGTCCCACGCTCCACAACCTGGCTGGGCTGAGAACTGGCCTCTTGACAGCAACTAGACTCAGATATATTCATTCCAGCAAGACCACCACGGTTAAAGCACGCTGTTGTCTTTGGATAGAAGCAACACCAAGCTACTTTAAGCTACTTTAAATACAGACTGACCAGTAACCCAAATGAAACGAATCGTAAAAAGAAAGAAAAAGAGCTGCACCCTTTGTTTTCGGATGTTTCAGAGAAGTATAAAATCCAACAGATGTTAGTGTTTTGTAACTCCTGCCCTCCAGACGGTATATAGTTCTTGTGCTGAGTTTGAAAGTTGTAGTGAGTTTTGATGGACCCATGCTGTAAATATATACGTGGCCTGAGCCAATCAGAGCGCTGGCCCGGACAGGAGAGGCGGGAGGGGTAGCCAGTGGGAGTTCTCCTGCCCCCCTTCACAGCCTCCACAGACAGAGAGATGTAATCTGAGAGGGCCATTGTTTTAGGCCTGCTGTACACACACTCATATAGGGCAAATACACTAAATCATAACACACTTGCGCACACACAGGAACCCTGTTTGTACTGGGGGGCCAGGACCGCAAAGAAAGCTGTGCACTTGAGTGTTAACAACTTGTAACAATGAGCGCAAATGTAAAGACACGGCAGGCAACACGAAGTGAAGAAAACATAAACCCAACACAAATGTAATGTAACCATTTTAGATGCATTCAACCTTTGCCCTGAATATAAGGCAGAGCCTGCTCTCTGGTTTCTTGGTAGCATGAAATAACTATACTTAAAGTGATTTATAGACAGTTTTCACAGCTAAATATTTGTGGTCAACCCATCATTTATTTAAAAATACACTGTAAAAAGTGCAAACATGCAGTTTTTACCCTTAAAAATTAGCTCTATCGTATGTGACCCTTAAAAATTACTTAAAAAATTACTTTGTGAAACCCACTATAGTCAGGCTGATTTAGTCATATTAAATATGATATTTGACTTGGATAAAAGCAGATAATTTAGAAGCATATTTTTAGGTAATGTGCTTCAGCATTTTTTTTCCAGTGCAGATAAGTGGGGTGATAAGTGTAAAGTGTTTTATTAAAATCGTGGACATGAAAAGTTCACAAATCTACAGCTAAAAAGTAACACTTCAGTTTAGCTGAGGTATCATATAGACTAGGCTACTGTACTTTATGTAACTTTGTGTAGTGCCTAACAATGTCCACCTCCAGCCATGATTTATTTACGATACAGCAGCCTCTCGTACCTTGTTACCACACGATAAAAAAATTATATGTATTAAAATATTACTATTTTGAAGCAAGTTTGTTCATTGCAGTCCTTCCGCTAAAAAATAGTTCCTGACAGCAACAGTAAACAAAACAGAATGTTCTGAAAAGGCCTCTCATCTAAAGGAGCTTAAATAAATACAGAAAACAGCTTATCACCAGCTGCATCATTAATTTTTTAACGCTATATATGACATTTTCTCACACACATACATCTGCTTATCTCTCAGCATGACAAAACCTCTGTTTTCTCTCTTTTAGTTTTAAAACAGACCGATTCGTGGCACAGCGCGAGACTGCAAGCGTTATTACAGTGTAAACCGGTGGACATACGGACAAACAAAACCATATCTGAAACAGAAAACTCATAAATGCAGTAATATTTCCTCCTCACATCGGGAACTGCGGGTTTTCAAATAGACGCGCAAGAATCCGCATGAGAATGTTTTGTTTTTTACGGGGAAGGGCGTGGTCTCAAAATTAAAGATGAAAGATGGAACATAACACCAGCAGAGCTCACTCATACTTTATTAAATAAATAACAGACATTTAATTTTGCGGAAATACATAATACACGGAACAGTTTATGCTGTATTAGTGATTGTTTATGTTGCTAAGGGTGTTGCTCAGTGATACACAGAACCGTCGGGTGAAGCGGTCATAGATGTATTGACTTCCTCTTACAGTCTTACTATGTGGTTGCAAAGGAGTTTTGACTGG
>JAUMHE010000080.1:6235347-6248780 GCA_032359235.1 Enteromius mattozi
TGTCATTATACAAATTTGTGTCCTCATAAACCACATAAACATGCACACACACACACACACACACACACACACACACAAACAGTGAGGCCAGGGAGAGATACAGCGCAATTGAGCACTCAAGACTAACAGCTCGCTCATTATGTTGAATGTGTTCCAGATTTTCTTTAATATATGTACAAGAAAAACAAATCTGGTCACAGTTTAACAAAATATAAAATAAATAACATTAAAAATACACATTTTAAAATGTGAGTGACCAGTCTAATTAAGACCATGGCATTCTCTCATTTCATGTATGTTTGATTCATTTAATATCTCTAAAATTGGCGATCTCCTCTTTTTGTTTCTTCTTCTTAACTGATAACCGTTGCTTGAAATAAACAGGCCCACACAAAATCTGTACACACAGATATCTCAAACAAAACAGTTATGACCTCTTTTACAAAATTCTACATCCCCCTGACTTTATGTCTAGTAAATATTTTGGCTAATTTGATACTGCTTTCAGCTACCAGTATTATTTTAGTACTCTCATTTTACCATATTTAAATCCATTCTGCAGATTTTCCCTCAAAATCAGTGCAGAAAATCTGGAAAATTCTGCCTGGAAATTGATTTATATTCGAAATAGTGTGAATAATTTTTGTACCTATTTGTTTAGCACTTTGAAAAAGTTGCCATTCCTCTCTTTGAGATGCAGCCAATCAGCTCTCGACCCCTCGCCTCAAAGAGCCAATCAGAGCACAGAGACAGTGGACAGGTCAAGGGTCAGGAGAGCGGAGCAGACTGGTCAGGCCACTCCAGTGTATGTTATTGCAGAGGCCCTCTGAGCTCTCTTCAACTAGAGACATCAGGAGATAAAAGTAGCAAAGCATATTCGCGTGAAAAAAAAAAGATGGCTGTGAAAATCAGTAGTTGATACTGCTGCTGCCACATACGCTTGGAATGATGGTGATGTAGGGCTGGGCTTTTTAATTCATGCATTTTGTCAGTAAAGCTGGTTCTTTGATTAGCGGTAAATCTCAATCAACTGTTTTTAAAATGAGCGGCAGTTGATACACAGAGCCGTAGATCACTGACGAGCTGCGCAATATCGTCTTGAGAATCAGAAGCGATTCATTTCCATTTTTGAACGTGAAATTGCGTAGTTCGTCAGTGATCTACGGCTCTGTACTGCTAATCAAAGAACCGGCTTTACTGACGAAATGCGCATGAATTAATCGACGATTAAATCGCCTAGCCCTATAGTGATGGGGGAAAAATAGATGTTTCGAAAAAACCCTGTGTCTTCCAGTTTCATTCTGTGCAGGTTCAGGAGAAACAAATAATTGAGGGATTCCCTCAAAAATGACAGAGGAAAATGGAGTAAGCCAAAAAAAAAAAAAAAAGGTAATCCAACCGTGATGACACAAAAAAGGAGTACTTTCTCCTCGAATGGTTGTACAATGGAGATAGATTGAGGGAAATGGGGAGAAATTGGGTGGCGAGAGTGAGAGAAAGAAAGAGGAGGGAGTCGGGGGTCTATGACTCAGATGAAGAACGTGACCCCCCCTGCACCAGTGATCTGTAGACAGAGGAGTTGAGGAATCGTGGGTAGGAGTCTCTGTGCATGAGGGTGTAGATCTGCAGCTGTGCATCCTCAAATATGTGAGGGGTGGGTTCTTGCATCCTCCTGTTGATCACTTCCCTCACCCGAGAGTCCAGACTCACCTTCAAGACAGAAAGAGAACATGGTTAGTATTTACAATAGTATGTACAATCACATGAGCCAGTGTTTTATTCACAATAGAACATGCATGGATAACACAACAAATATTTAAGCTGAGAAATTGTACACTTGTATGCGCAAAATGCACTTCAAATTTGATGCCTGCTACAGGTCTCAAAAAAAGAAATTTTGAAAAGATTCAGCTGGGAGAATATCTAGCAACTGATTAAGTTTATTGACTTTAGGTCTGTAACATACGGAGCCCCTTAAGGGACATGGTGGTGTGAAAATGCTGGGTGAGTGAAAATAATTTGGGGTAGGAAGAAAAAAAAAATGTTTTAATATTTAGACTTTTACAGTCTCACATGTATCAAGAACACACGTGTCACGAGAGAACAAGTTTTGCAAGAGAATGCAAAACGTTTGCGAGAGGACGTAAATATTTTTAATATGCAAAGTTTCTCAGGGCAATGCAAAAGTTTTGTACAGTATAATGTATGTCTTTACATATTCCATTTACTTTGAAATTTAAATAATTAAAAATAATGATAAAATTAAATGATAAAAATAATTATTTCAACCACAATAACCACTTAATTGTAGAAGAAATACAATTATTAAACCTTTTTAAAGGAATCTTTCTACCAAGTATTCATTTTAACAGTAAACCCCTGTTTGTTTGCCAAAAAATAAGAGAGTTTCATTTTTATTTTATTTATCAGAAAAAATAAAACATAAGAATTTCTGAAAGAAAAAAAATATGTAGGGGCCTATTGTTCAAAATGTTGAAATTAAGATTTTTTGACTTTTTTTTCACTGAAATTAATGTTTTTGTTATTAGACATAGAGTAAAGTACCGGAAAAAGGTACCGTTTACATTTTAACCGGTATGGTACTGGTACCGGTACGGTACCCAACCCTAAAAGCAAGCACTAGCTGGAGTTTTGAAAGCTTAGCAGCGAGCTTATTGGCTGCTGTTTCTTTAGAATGGTTTCTAAAGGACACTGAAGATTGGAGTAATTATGATTAATATTCAGCTTAGCATCACAGGAATACATTTTATTATGAATGCATTAAAATAGGAATTAATTATTTGAAATTGTAATACTATTTTACAATATTATTGTTTTGATCAAATAAATTCAGCTTTGGTGAGCATTAGAGTATTTTTAAATTTGTTAAAGTTTACTTCGGAACATTCATTCACGGATTTGCACTGTATACGATTTAATTTATGTCTCGCACACTTAAATGCACTTTGAATGGAACGTATGGAACTGCAATCATGGTGGAATATGTACATACATTCAAATAGAACAAACGTCTGAAGCAACAAGAAAAACATACAAAATGTGCCGAGCGGTGGGGCGCAAGGACTGGGATTGAGAATCGCTGTACTATTGTGTACGAGTACTGGAACTAGGAGAACAAGTCAACACGAAACTCATCCATCTGAACTCACTGACTCCCACTCTCACTCTACGACCTATTTATATAACCGCTTTACAGTAGAGAGTCCAGCAGGGATCAATTTATAGCTTCCTTTGCTCCTTAATTTACTTCTAGAAAGTATGTTTTCCTCAGCTGCCTCTAGAAAGTGTCGGACTTTGAAGGTGTGAGTTCTGGCTCCGGTGATGAAAAAGCCAAGAGGCACATTCAGCATGTCAACACAATACATTAAACAGCATACCAGCAGCACACATGCGCACCAAGAGTGCAATGATAGCGTGTACAATACATGCACACCCTACTGTCTCACATCGCAAGGAGACAAAAAATAAACAGATCATAAATGAAAGCAGAATCAACCGCCACATATGGTGCTAGATGCCTGTATCTCAGGAAATGAGCGTTATTAAACATTAAGCTTCAATAAGACATCTGGCAGAATTCCTTTGCGCATCGTTTCTTTGTCACACACAAACTCTTAAACATTTCCTCTCAACATTTAGTGGTGTGAAGTTCAAGCCAAGCATCCAAATAAGTTTAGATTTAGATAAGGCCACAGTCGCTTCTCCTTGGTCGGAATTCAACCAATCACACATAGCCTGAAATCTGCATTCCACAAAGAAGAAACAAGACATAAAGAACAGCTACCAATCTTTCCACTGCAGTTACAGCTGGACTTTTTATGGTTATTATATTCAGTGCCTTTTTTAGAATAGATTTACATACGAACATGCATGAAAATGTCTTTTTTTAAATTACTTTATTATTGGAAACTACAATGGATGTAAATGAAATGGCTACCTCTTGGGTTCCAGCAGGGATAGAATACAAATAGGTAATACTTAAAAAAAAAAAAAAAAGTGTAATACTGTGCCTGAAGGGCTAGAATTACTAGAATTAATCTTTGTAGCTTATCAGCCCCTAAAAATGCATTTTTAGTACCTCAGAGTATAATATGTACCTAAGGTACTACTATGAATGAATATATAAGGGATATTTGTCATTTTAAGTGTACTGCTCTAGTGGTAAGTTGTTTATTTTCTGTTACAACCTGGCCTGATAACACAAGTACATCACCAGCATATCTGTTTGATCAAAGTTTTGCAATTTTCATTATCAAGTGTGATGACAATGACACATCTGCAAACAGCATTAATCACCCTCTTTTGCAACTGCCATTCAGTAGCTGTTTTTGCAACATCTATGATTCAGATTGTATGTGAATCTGCATTTTTAGGCTTTAACAGAACACAATGATTTCAGACTATGCGCTTTCACAGATGTGCTTAGAAGATAAAACCTTGAGTATGAAGACAGCAAAACGACGTTTAAACTAAATCGTTGTGCTAGTTCACACTGTCATTATGTGTGTGTTGATTAGGTTGTGCGTTTATGTGTGTACCTCTTTGGGCGAGAGGATGGAGATGTAGTCTTCGTAGATCAAACGCGTCTTCTCCTCGATGGCACTCTTGTTGATCTCCTTTTTCAGGTCTTCGCAGGCCAGCCAGAAGAGCATGTTCTCCTCACTGTACTCCGTCCGCAGGAACTCACGAAACTTGTTTCGCCCTGCCGGGTTCTTCATCAGCTTATCGAAAGACTGCGCCCACTGTTTAATCTCCTCTATCGTCGGTTTGGGGCTGAGGTAGAGAAAAAGAGAGAGAGAGAGAGAGATTAGGCACATTTACATCCCTAACAAACATAATAATCCATGGTTGAGAGAAACAGCTCAATCCTCATGATGAAAACAGTATGTGTGTTTGCATGTGTGTTCTCACCAAGGTTCACATGGAAAGGGCTCCAGCTTTGTCTCCTGGGCTTTCCTCCGCCCACGCTTGTCATCTTCACTCCTAACAGTGAGACTAGAAGGTGGTAAAACGGCATTGAGAAATAACAGCAGTGCCTGAACAAAACAACACAATCTAGACGCACACAACACACTCACATGCACCACGCAAGGCCTTCAACTCCATGTTCAGGTGAATTCAGGAGTATTCATTTAATGGAGTTTCTAATTTAATTATGAACTCGTATGCTTTTTCTAGTCACACCATATGTCTTTGAAAAAGTTCATAAAAGTTCAATTTTGGTGAATTGGTTGGACTACACAAGTCCATACAAAATTGTTTAAATGGCTTTAAATGACTAAACAGAAGTCTCATTCATTCAAGAATTGGCTGGACAATAATGGTTGCACTATGCATGGCTTTCAATCACTAAAAACAACTGGTTCGTGAGAATCAATCATCTGGGAATTACTTAAACAATGCCGGTCATGCTGTATGGTTTTATTCACTAGAAATAACCAGCTCATAAAAGGCAGTCATTTGGTAATTGTTTGGAATGCACTAGTTGCACTGCATGGCTCTAAATCACTAATAAGTACCTGTTCATAAGAATCATTTTTTCATGAATTTGTTGTACCACACATGGTTTTGAATCACTAAAAACAACTGAATCATTAGAGTCATTCAGCTCGAATACACTGCTGTATAGCTTTGAATTACTAAAAAACGGCAAGTAAGAGTCATTTATTTCAGAATCATCTGGACTAAACTGGTAGCTTTGTTTGGCTTTGTCTGGACTACTAGTTTATTCATTTGGTAATCAGTTGGACTACACTGATCATGATCAGTAAAAAGAACCGTTTATAAGAGTCATTCATTCAGGAATCTGTTAGATTACACATGGTTTTGAATCACTAAAAACAACTGGATCATAAGAGTCACTCAGCTGGAATACACTGCTGTATAGATTTGAATCACTAAAAAGAACCGGCTCGTAAAAGTCATTTATTGCAGCATCATCTGAACTAAACTGGTAGCTTTGTTTGGCTACATAGAACCTGTTCATAAGACTCATTTGTTCGGTAACACTTTACAATAAGGTGTCAAATTAGTTAAAATTAGTAACATGTATTAACTAACATGAATAAACAACAAACAATACATTTATCACAGTATTTATACATATTTGTTAACATTAGTTAAAAAATAAACATACAGTCCTTCATTGTTAGTTCATAGTGCATTAACTAATGTTAATAAACACAATTGGAATTTTAATAATGGATTAGTAAACGCTGAAATTAGCTTTAACTAAAATTTAATAAATGCTTTTGAAGTGTTGTTCATTCTTAGTTCATGTTAACTACTGTAACTACCTAATCTAATGAACCTTATTGTAAAGTGTTACCGTTTGTTCATTAACTGATTGGACTACATGGTCTCATGGCTTTGAATCACTAAGAAGATCCGGTTCATAGGAGTCAATTATCTTTGGAGTACACTGGTCATGATGTATTGGTTGTATCACTAAAAAAAGTGGTTCATAAGAGTCATTCACTCAGGAATCTGTTTTTACACTATACGCACTGTATTCTTTTGAATCACAAAAAAAGAACTGGATCATAAGCATCCTTACCACACTGGTTATGCAGTATGATTTTGAATAAATAAAAAGAACTGGTTCATACAAGTTAATAATTGGGAAATCAGTTGGACCACACTGATTGAAAGGCTTTGGCTCAATCAAAAGAACTGATTTCTGAAATATCTACAGAATGAGTTACATTAATGAAACTCTGTCATTAAGAGGTCATCAGAGTTTGGACCTGAGTGGTCGCTGTAAACCACTATGTGCAGCAGGTGTGCTTGAAGAATGAGTGTGAGTAGATAAGTGTGTGAAAGATGTGTGGGTGTGAATATGGCTCCCATTTCCTCCGGGGCTTCTGGTGAAACGAGAGCAGTCTTAACCACATTTACTCTCCTGACTCATAGTACACTTGAATTTCTCTCTCACACACACACACACACACACACACACTCTCTCTCTCTCTCACACAGCAATTAACGTGTGTACATTCACAGAATCATGTATTCACCTGTACTCACAAACACTTATATCATACTGAACAAAACATCACATCCCATTCACACACATACTATATAAAAATAACAAATAACAATAACAAAAATAATAGTGTTGTGTTGAGGGATCTTGATATGACAGTAGGAGGGAGAGCTTCATAATGCGTTCAACTTAATGTGGCATATTTCCGAGTGAAACCGAATATTCAGCCGGAAATAACTCAGGACTGATTTTATCCCCAGGGATTTGATTGTATCGTAAAAAGTAGGCTATGATATTATAGGTTAATGTTATTTCCCCCCTAACCAGCAATAAAACATTTTTAAAAAATTAAAAAATTATAAAAACAAACTTTTAATTCTTTAGGATAACAAATTTGTGGAATGTCAAATTGTGTGCATGCAATAAAAACAGGAAAATGTATTAAGAAAGTTAACAGTTGATGCTGTTAAAGTAATGTTTCATTAGAAAATGGTTATGTTTCTTTAAAAATGAACATAGACCATTTGACTGAGACCATCTACATATCAAAAGGAGGCTGCAAGGTTGACATATTTTTGTAGGCCAAAACCCAAAAATGAGTTCTTCTGGTTTCAGTGGTTTTTAAATAGATTTTTGGTGAAATAATGTCTCTTGTGATTTTCATGTTGTTTTGGGACATAAAAATATATCAGTCTTAAAAAGGTGATTGCTAACAACAAGTGGCTAAATGGGACTACAGAGATTGTCAGGAACTTTTAAGTATTGTTTTATTTCCAAATAAAAATTTCCTGATCCTTTTACACCCATTTCATCCAAGTTATCTCTCTCTCTCTCTCTATATATATATATATACTAGTCCTGTCAAACAATTAATTACGATTATACACTAATATATACTTTTTAACCACAAATGGACCTTGTCAGCATGTGAAGTTTCCAATGTGACTACATAATGTGTGAGGCCAAGCTAGTGGTTAAAAAGTATTTACATTTTCTATTTTCTTTCTTGAGAAAATGACAGATTGTTTCACTAGATAAGACAAAAACCTTCATTTTTTTTTCTATTGAAGAGAGCAAGATATGAAGATCTTGAATGACACAATGGTGACGAAATTATCAGTTAAATCGTATCCTGGAAATTAACACTCACTTTTTACACAATTTTCATTAATAATTGCACTCTTTCAAACTATTCTAATTCCAAATTTTCTAATAAAATAAAAAAAAAATCTATAATAAAAACAGAAGAACTGACAATATCTTATGGTGATGTTGAAGTCACACTACAATGGTGTAGTTCGTTTTTAGCCTACATTTCATTTTTTGCTTCTGTTTGTATTTAGGCTTCAATACATAGGGAAGATTATCACGGTGAACAAAACCTGCAGAATCATACATTTGATCATTAATCCAAAAGCCAATGATCCAAAGGCCAACCAATTGTTTTTTTCTTGAGAGAACTGAAGTGATACTAACCCTGGTTGACCTACAAAATATTCATCATTGCAGCACTCTATGGAGGTGAATGTAATCTCAGTGAAGGAATGGATGTGGAATGTAACACTGGCAGCGGTGATGAGTGGGATGTACCATGTGGAGACAGAGACAGGTGAGTGGGTCGTACCATGAGCAGCTACAGCAGCAGCACCAGCAGAAGCAGCAGGTGTTGGGTTTCTGTGTAGGGGAGGGATGCTGGGCACGGCTGGGGGATGTCTCGCTCCGCGTCATCGGAGACTCGCGGTCTGCCGGGACAGGGCCTGTGTACTGATACACATTAGAGTAAATACCCAATCCCTCACGAACACACACACACACAGGAAATCCTCTACATCTGGTGACTTGAGGTTAGAAATTAACATGCACATGGTCATGAGGTCATAATTGGTCCAAACAACCCCACAAAGTCATAATCCTCTGACAAACAGACAAATATTAGCTTTTAACAGGCCAAGACTCAAACTGTCAACTAAAGCAGCCAATCAGAATGAAGAATTGAGCTCATCCAACCAATCACATTTCAGATGTCTGGGCACAGGGCTGGTGAGTTGCGAAAAATAAAGCAGGTAAAAGAGACGCAAGGAACAGAGTGTTAGACCATTGTGATCACTGGATATGGGAGTAGCTCAATTTCTGTCACCACAAACGCAAACAAAAAATGAACCAGTCTAACCTGAGAGTAACTCAAATAAAATGCATAAACCAACCACTATAAGAACGCTTCTTCAATTACTGTACGGGCACTTTTGGTTCACAAACGTTTAGAAAAGCTCAAAAAAACAACTTTTTACTCCCATTAGATAAATCTATCCAGTAACACTGTTTTTTTTCTAAATGTCATGAAAATTCCCACCATATCTCAACAAATGTATTGAGTTTAACAGCATTCAGTGGCATAAATGACATTTTATGGTTTGATTGGAGTAAAATTTGGATGATGCCTCACAAGTATTGCATTACAAATGAAGTTAGAGGTTTCATGCAAGAATTTCTATCGAGTTTACCCTGTCAAGTCACATGTGGTTCAGTGCTTTAAAAAGTGGAGCGTCTGTGTTTTTTGTAATGTCCATTACACCATTAGTCATTTATTTCCTATGGTAATTATTTGAAAGAAAATTAAAATGTATTTACTACAAGAGGCTATTATTGTTCTACATTTTGTAAAAACTAATGTGATATTTAGGTGTTTCTCATTGGAGGTGAAAGAAGTAACATTTTTATTGGATTTAGTTATTAATTATATAAATTATTGGATTCATTTATTTAATTGCTCATCACTATATTCATAAAGTGAAACAATAAAGCGTTTAAACAATTTAAACAATAAACATTTGGAACTGACACTAAGAGATATATACAGTATATATATATATATATATATATATATATGTATGTATGTATGTATATTAGTGCTACCAATAAATTTAAATATTTAATCATGATTAATTGCAACTTAATTGCACATTTTTATCTGCTCTAAAGGTACCTTAAATTGATACTTTTAAATTTTTAATACTCTATAGGCATGGACAAATATGGATGCTTTATGTAAATGTATGTTTATTATCAGTGAAAGATATAGACATGTTTTTAAAGAATTTGTTCATGTCTATTAGACACATAAAAAATAATATAAAAATACTAAGTTCCCATTACTTCTCTTTCTTTGTATATATGAAAAGTTTATTTGACAAAACGCAAAAGTTTTTTTTGTTTTTTTTTATTGAAATAAAATTTTTTCAAAAATCTAATTTTTTATTATGTTGTCATGTTTTTATTGAGTTTTATTGTGTTAGGGTTATTTTGGTTATTTGTTAACCCAACAGCAGTTTGATTGAGATTAATTGAAATGCACACTGAAAAACATGATTTCTAAGAATTGTTAAAAGCAAGAAAAAAATAAAATATATATATATATTTTTTTATTTTTATTTTTTTTTTTCTACACACACACACACACACCATACCTACTTGATTTCTGACCCCTGATAAATGTGTTTTCTCTGTGTTCACAAACTGAGTGAGCGAGTCAATTATTTTTTGTGGTAATTGACAACATGAACCAGTATTGAACCTGGAACATTCCTTTAAAGTGGAACAGAGAGTGGGGTGTTGTGCTTGAACTCTCCTCTCCCTCCCCCATATGACCTTCTCAATTTAGAGGTTATTTTTAATTCGCTAAAAGGCCTAAGCCATAATTCTTTTCCAATTACATTTGGGCCAGCTGTCCTAAATAGAGAGGCCCTGTCCCACTGCATACTGAACATCTCTAATGCCATCACAATAGACACACAAACATACATGTGTGTATGTGCGTATTGAGAAAGGGAAAGAAAAATCACACAGCATTAAAACAAAAGGCTTTTGTGTTGTTTAATGACAACTTCAGAATACACAGTCAAATCTAAACTTCCATGCACACGGACAGACAACTGCTCTACAGTCTCAGAAGCTTCCTCAGCCTCTGGCAAATCCAACAACAAACCCCTGAGTGTCTCTAGATGGGAATGAGCGCCTGTCTGCGAGAGAGTAAAAGCTGCTTGATGTAATGAGGAAACGCAAGTTAAAACGGCAGGAGGAAGCATGCGTGAGGGTGACAGGGAAGTAGTGCTTTACACCCAAAATGGCAGTACAATGTGGCGGACTGTGTCCCTGTCTTTGTGCGTCTGCCTTTATGGAAGTAACTGGAAGACAGAGCCTTTTATGGAGTTTTAAGTCCGGTCGTCCCATCATGATGGTCACCATGACCGGATGCAACTGTCCCATTATGTGAGACATTATGTAAATTAATCACACATACATCTGCAAATAAGGCCTTTCCAAAATGACATCTAGTAAATTAAACCATTTATTTTGATGCACTCTTAAAGGTTCCAAAATGGGGTTTATGCAATGATGCCACAGAACAATAATTTTGGGTTCTCCGAAGAACCCTTCACAAAGCATTTATTTTTCTTTATTTTATTTTTTTTATCTTTTTTGCTTTTAATTGGATAGGACAGCAGAGTGCTGACAGGACAACACTGGGTGGAGAGAGGGGAGCAGAATCGAGCACAGTTGCGCTATATGTTGGAGCATAAGGCTATTGGTGCCAACATTTCACATTACAAACACAGGGCAAGACTTCCGGTTCATTAGCCTTATTACTTGCACATTAAAGAAATAGATGGACACTGGAAAAGGTTCCATGGATGTTCAAGATTCTTCAATGCAAATAACGAACCTTTATTTTTAAAAATGCTTAATGCTTCATCCACACCAGTAGGTGTCAATATAAAGCAGTCAAAAAGAGCTGTTACGAGAACGTGAATATTATGAGGATATTAATATTATTAACTCAGTTCTGGCAGACAACTGATAAATAATAAAAATTGTAATAAAAGGTAGCGACATATCTTTTTTTTTTAGCCATATTGCAATGTACGCCAATGTGTAATGAATTATAAAAATTAAGAAAAAATATAGGGGACTTGGTTTAATCCAACTGGCGGAGGCAGATTTGAATGTGAGCTTGCAGTCGATTGTAAGAAAAGTTCTAGCGAACTAAATGATTGGAAATACGTCAGCATATGTCACCAGAAAAATTCTAAGGTTATTATTATTATTTTTTTAATATGAAACACTGAAATCTTTCACGATAAGATCAATAACATGCATTTATAAAATAGATGAATTTCCAGTTCATGTCCATTTCATCTGATTAATCAAAAATAAAACAATTTATTTGTATTTAGGCATCACAACAATATAATGTACGGTATGAAAACATATCTGCTAAAGATTTATAAAGTAATAACACTGTTAAATGTAATGTTTTTAAAGATTAACTTTAAGTGTGGATTACAAGACGGCTATGGTCATCTTATCTTAAAAACAGATTTAATAAATCTAATACCAAATTGTAATATTGACCAATATGGCACCAATACATCATGTATCCCTAAGAGATACAAACAAAACAATTATGTAATGCACCATTACTGTATCAGTCAAAGGTGTTGTTTTTATCAGTCCACCAAACAAACCAAGTTACCAGGCAGCTACGATGAACTATATCTTCTGTTTTTTGTTCTCTCAGCCTTAGATTGGCTGTAAAAGAGGCAGGAGGAGACGTCCCCTCAACACCTACTCCCTCACTGTTTTCTTTTCCTGTCTTTCATTTGGTTTTCCGAAAGTTTTCACAACTTCTCTCTTGGTTCCCCCTCGTGCGTGAAATTCTCTGCTGTAAAGATGGCTGCAGCCGCCTGGGGTATTTTTAGCTTTTGGCAGACCCCCATTCATCCTCCTCTCTCCAGCTCTCTTTTTCTTTGCTGGAGAGCTATTTTCTGCGCCAGGGTCAGTGGTGGCCAGAAATTTTGACAACACACTCCACACTTCACAAATACTGTCGAAGCAAACAAGGGATAAATCCTCCCCCTTCCCTTCGTTCTCAAGGCGCGTGGTGTTGTATTTCCCTCCGGAGATTCTTTCTGTATTAAACACCTCTTCAGTTTGCTTTTTTAGCATTGCACAAGGACAGTCTCAAATGAGGTCTTGTAAACATTTGTGTTTTTGTTTAGTCTGCATCTTTTTCTTTTCTTCTTCTTTTGCTCACTGCAATCAAAGGCTCACAAGTTTCCTCAACAGACCACAAAGGGATATATTCCGGATCTACACAACTCCGCAGAATGAACAGCATTTAAACCATAACATGCTTTATGTATTTATGGATCTAACATATGATTTGTCAAATATGAAGTGTGCACTGGTGGCGTAGTGGCAGCTCAGTCTTTTCTAAGCTTGTTAACCCTCCCTCCAATCCTGTTAGGAGGGATTTGGTAAAGTCTTGGCAACCCCGAATACCATCCCATTTGTATGGAGGACCAAGAGAGCCACTTAAAAATAAAATGAAGAATCAATTTATTGATTTAATAATTCAAACATAAAAATT
>JAUMHE010000080.1:6258319-6269656 GCA_032359235.1 Enteromius mattozi
TCCCATTTGATGTGGTAGTAAAGACGTTCTGCAACTGAATAAATGCACTTCTTGTCAAGAGAAAAAGTGACAGAAGCGGCAGTTTTGAGTGGGGTGACCAATCCTAGCCACGCCTCTACGTTAAATATTTTTAATCGCGTGCGTTAACGTTTTCTAATATGCTGGTTTGCTGCACAAGAAGCATTTCTTCTTATTATCAATTATTACAACATTATTATGAATGCTGAAAACACTGAATGTTACTATGAATGCTGAAAATAGTTGTGCTGCTTAATATTTGTAATGCACCCTTGCTGAATAAACATATATCAGAATAGCAGGTCAGAATAGTTTTGACATTAGAAAAGCAAAAAAAGATTGAGCAACTTTCCGCTATTTTCTCATGACGAGAAGCTGAGGTTTTTGTCATTAACACTTGAGCTATCAGGTGCCACTTCAAGAGTTGGCATTAAAAAGCAGTCTGTGAGTCAATACAACAGCCCCTTTCCTGGTAGCTTATAGGGGAACAAAAGGTCATGACCCCCGAGAATACAAGGCAAATGTGAACCATAATTGTTAGTTACAACAAGCTGGCGACTAAATAAAGAGCATGTTTTATTAAGTTAGGAAGTTCTCTGAAACCAAAGTGGCCTCTCCTGGATCCACCAATTCTGAAAAAGACTAAGTCTTTCAACTTCCTGCTGGGAAACTCAAATGGGAATTGAGAAACAGTGTTGTCAGCCTGTTTCCCCATCATTAGTGGATGATCTCCTCACATGCCATCCCATGATACATTATTTCATACTAGCGATCATTGACTGTATTAGTCGCGAAGCTTTAGAGTGTCTTATATCTGTGCTTATATATGAAATCGACATGTGAAGAGAACTGAAATTCTATTTAGCCGGTGACATTAGAGATAAACCACTCCATTTTTGCTAGTTAAAAGCAAAACAAGGACTTAAGATGTACAAAACACAATAAAAGATTCAGAAAAGCATTAGTGGTCTACGAAAGTAAGAGTTTAAAAGAGGGAGCTGCCTCAGAGAAACAATGAGAAGAGGAAGTGGTTTCATTGAAAAGCAACCGCAACAGAGCATCGGCCCACCAAGAACTGACTACGTTTTGGTCTTAAATCACTGCAAACACACATTACAGCCATTTAAAGCAACAGAGGGCTGTATTTGTAGCTTCTCTTTCACTCTGTCACATGACTGAACTATCACATTTGTTTGGAGGTTACAGCATGATTCTGAGCAGAAAAGCTCACATTGCAAACTTACCCAACTACTGATTGGGCAAACTGGGTGACATCAGTTCGCTTTTCAGTAGGAGACCAAATTTAAAATGTTTTAGAGCTCCTTTGACAGTTAACTGCTAGCACCCACATTACTGCTAATAAAGATTTCATTGAATAGAATACAACAGAAGCTTTAACACACATTCATGCCATGTCACAATTACTATAATTACTAAATGATTAACTAAACGTTCTACCCTGAGCTGGAGTAATCAAGGGACAAAGCTGTTATTGACAAAATTTAACTCCGTTAGAAGAACATTAGACATTATCCAAGTCTGGTGTGTTTGGAGTGTTTCTGTATGTTTTCTGTAAAAGTTTTAATTATGAATTCTATAAGGACATGGGCACTTTTTACAAGTCAGAATCTCACAATTAGAGTAAAATCGACATAACATTAAAGGGATAGATCACCCAAAAATGAAAATTACTCACCCTATGACTTTTTTTTTCAGAGGAATACAATATGAGTTATATTAAATATGTCCTGGCTCTTCCAAGCATTATAGTGGCAGTGAATGGGTGTTTGAAGTCCAATAGAGTCCATCCATCATAAAAAGTGCTCCACACAGCTCCCGAGGGTTAATAAAAGCCTTCTGGAGTGAACTGATGCATTTGTGTGAGAGAAACATCCATATTAAATCTTTATAAACCATAATCTCTAGCTTTACTTCTCATCTGAGCTTGTGCTACACCTCATAAACCACTCTCTCATAAACATGTGTACAACAGTTACCAGAGAGTATGGTTTATAAAATGTCAAATATGAATAGTTTTCTCACACAAGTGCATCACTTTGCTTCAGAAGGCCTTTATCCACCCCTCGTAGCTGTGTGGAGCACTTTTTTTTTATGATAGATGGATGCACTTCATTGGACTTCAAAATCTTAACTCCCTTCATTATAATGCTTGACAAAGCCAGGACATTTTTAAATTGTAAATTTTCTCTACAAGCTAAAAATTTTCCACTTGTGCAGAAGACGCGATTAAGGCAAAAACAGCGTGTTTGCGACAAACGAATTAGCCTTTACATGCATCTTTAAATTGACTTTGTACGTAAATAATTACATTTGTTTGGTGTGAACTTCATGCAAAATGTGATTTTTCTGAACTGAATACCAAAACTACATGTCAGATTGCACAGTACACAACAGAGCAAACTGCATGCTACTTTCTATCTCACAATGATTTTTCATATGTAGTAAAACAGAAACGAAACAAGTGACAATGAATGAACAATTAGTTTGAATTAGCAACATCTCCACACTGAGTGCCAAGATGTAAACGTGCAGTAACATTTACTGTTGTTCTGCAAGTTTTGCTGTTAGAAATCCAGTAGTTTCAATAGGAACCATTACGATTTAGAATTTCGCATGAGGAACAAAGATTTCCCCATGTAGATTTTACAACACGTTAGACGTCAGAAGTCAGAAAGAGCTTTCCAAGTATGTTTACACACACAAGGAATTTGACATGATGACAAATAATTCATTTGACCATCTATAGCTTTGTTTATTTAACATTATATGTAACAATTAAGAGTCATCAATGGCCATATTTACATATTAAGCCAACATTTGTCAAAAATCAAATATGCTGGAGGAGGTATGCTGGAATCACTGGAATCATTTGTTCAAAACAATGGCATCTAGCTGCAGGGGCTAACAGGGTCATGCTAACTAGCTAAACCTTGACCGCATGATTCTACTGAGAAAACGTCTCAGTATACAGTGTATACTGCTAGCATTCTGTTCTAAACATAGCCTGCAATGTTCATGCATGATCACTACAGCACACCAACACGAGAATCAATCCTTGTAAGACTGGAAACCTGGAGCTTTTTGGAAAGAAGCCCAGATCCACTGGGCTACACCACCTCCATTCCTTTTAAAAAAGACATAGCCACTTGTTTTCTAAAAGAAGTATCAAAACCAACAGGCTTGAGAGCACAGAGCACCCCCAACCTGGCATCAAGCGTGAGAAACTCTGGGATCTCCTGAGGGCAAGAAACTTAACCCAGCAGAGGGGGAGGGAGAAAGAGAATGTGCACTGATGTTCGGCTTTATATATAAATCAAACTTTAGTCTATGGAGCGGGGAGGAGCTCTGCAGAAGGATGTACAACTAAATAAACTGTTGGAGATATGAGTAACCTGCTCTGTGTTGTTAAAGACATGAGGAAAACTCCCTTACACACACACACACACACACACACAAATAGAATGAATGTCTGTCTGCTTGTCTGTTTTTAGATCTAAATCTTGCTTTCCTCTAACTTTATCCAGATGCCATAGCAGACTGGCCATGAATCATGTGACTTATCACTCCCTCCCTCTGCTGACTTCTCCTTTCTGTCTCTCATGCTGTCTCAGCTTCCCAGGAGCCTTCATCTCTTGATGAAGATCTCTGGATCTCTTGTTCTCCACCCATCTCTGATGTTCAGGGAGCATTAAGAGAACAAGACTAGCAAAGAAAGCATGTGTGTGATTTTGAGGAGTAACACATTTTTGAAAATGACAGGAATTAAATGTTTAAAATGTGATTTACTTTCTAAAGCTTAAATTAAGATACAAAAATATGTCTTCAGGGATGTAGTAATTATAAATAGCTTAATTTAGGCTCACTTGAAATACGTTTATGGGAGGTTCTAATAAATTGGTGTGTGTGTGTGTGTGGAATAGCAAAGGAAAGGAGGCAAGAAGAAAAATAAGATTAATAAGGAGAGGATAACAAAGCAGAAGAGACTAGAAGGGATGTGAGGAGAGGAGAATATAGGAGCTGAGAGGTGAGGGGAATGCTGCAAACAACTCAAGCAATTACCAGAATACTTAAGTAACTTTTTCAAGTATTAGCACCAAAAACATTGTCAGTGAAGAAAAGAAAACACAAATAATGCTAAACATCAGAAGGATTGCTGATATATGGGTTTAACCTGGAGCAGATGGAGCCCGCAGACATGTTTCACATTTTCTGCCATGATTTTGGGGGGAAAACCTCTGGAATGGAGCTATAAAGTGCAGTAGACTGAGCTGTTAGTGCTTCAATCCTATTGTTCGCTTTAATAAAATATCCAAAACATTTAAAGGAATGGTTCACACAAACACCATTTAGTCTCCCTCAGGTTGTTGTTACCTTGTATGACTTTCTTTCTTCTGCAAAAACCAATAAACAAGTTATTGTATTTTTTCTCTCTCTAAAACATGAAATGTGGAGTTATCTGCTTTTACTTTTACTTTCAATGAACTTTAATTTTGTAAATTACCTGCATATGTTTAAGTTATTTTTAATCAAAACAACCCAACTGTAGTTTAGTAGAAATTTACTTGGAATACACAATAAAAAAAACGTCATTTCTAAAAAAATAAAGTTATCGGTTTTTGCAAATTAACTCTTCATATTTTAAAGACTTTATCAAATTTTAGTCACCACTGACTTTCATTTTATTTTAATATATTCCAAGTTTCACAGAAAGTAATTCATACAGGTTTGAAACAATTTCCAATTCCACTGTAATAGTAAAGGTTCTTTATTGGTATCTATGCTCCCATGGAACATTTCCATTTCACAAAATGTTCTTTATAGTAGAAAAAGTTTCCTTAGATGATACAAAATTTGAAGAATATAAGAAACATGGTTCTTTTAAGAAACGTTCACTGAAAATTTCTCTGGGGAAGCCAAACGATTCTTCTGTGGCATCACTGCGACCTCATTTTTAAAGAGTGCATGTCTGCGCGCACTTGAATACATCAAACAGTTTTTGTCAGTATCTTATCAGGAAATCACAGTAGAACTAAAATGGACCAAGCACATCAAAACAATCTTCAATCCACTAAACCACCACAAAAACACTGCAAACACAAACAGCAATGAAAGAAAAAGGCCAGTTACCAGAATGTCCATCATGGCTTGGCGGAGGGCAGCCTACTAGTCTTAAAATCCTCAATGATGTTAAATGCCTGGACACATGCATGTCATCCCCCCGCAGGCCGCGGACCTCTCCTTCACACACAAACACATAGAGCACAGGCCGGAAAGCACAGGAACACATAAACAGGGCAACAGTAAGACACACAGACACACAAATAAGGAGAGAGAATGGTGAGGGAGAAAAAGAGAAACAGATTTTATATTAGTCACATCAAGCAAATGCTCACAGTTAAATCTATGACTTTGTGTTTTATGAATTAGGCTAATTCAGACAAGCATGTTAAGTTTAATCATATATTAAAATGAGCATATGGTAGCAGACTGTGAAATGTTAAGGTTTTTAATAATTGTTAAGGCGGAGATAAAAAAAAAAAAAATTCAACAAAATTAATTCAAGGAAAGCAAACAACCTGGACAGAATATAAGTGCATAAATCCTGGAAAAATCACCTTACAAAACACTCAAACATAAAAATATTTCACACTGTGTCCTAACCAAATATGAAGCAATGACGCAACAAGGTTAGACTTGCCACTCATTGGTCCAAACCCCTCCTCCACATTTACACTACTGTTCAAAAGTTTAGGGTTGGCACGATTTTTTAGATGCTTTTGAAAGGATTAACTTATTTAAAAAATGAAGCAGGACTATTGTTAATTATTATTATAATTTGAAATATTGTTCAATTATGTTTTAAAATTACATTTATTTCTAAGTTGCAAAGCTGAATTTTCAGCATCATTACTCCAGTCTTCAGTCTCAAATCACCCTTCAGAAATCATTAATAATACGAACATTTCTTCTTAATATTAATGTATGAAACAATTGTGCAGCTTAATATTTCTGTGGGAACTACAGGCCTAGTTTTTCAAGATTCTTTAATGAATAGAACGTTCAAAAGAATGCTTTTTAACATTATAAATGTTTTTAATGTGTCCTTGTGGAATATAATTTAATTTCTTTAAGAAAAAAAAACACTTTTACTGACCTCACACTTAACCTAACCCTATCTTCGACAATGTTCTGATTTGTTGCGATTGTGTCACATCATGCAGCTTTCTCATATTCACTGTGGAAAGACAAACTGCTTGCTGCTGAAAGCTCATCTCATCATGTTGGCTTTCCATAGCTTACTTTGACATACACAAACTTGTGAACTTCTATTATTTTTATGACCTTTATGTTTATGATGACTAGACGAGGAATGTTAAAAGCATATTAGAGACTGCACTCACAAAGATAGAAGAACTATATGGCCTTTTTCTATATTACCTTTCCCATATTACCTTTTCCATTTCCAGGACCATGGGAATGCTGGGAATGTAGTACAGTCTATTCATTAGGTCGTATTTTATGCCATAGGTCACATCTGATTTTCACTCCCAATGTTCTGGACTTTCTATACTTGTAAAACTCTGCTAAAAACATATTTTCAATGTTTTGTTGGCTGGTCTATTTACATCAAAGCACGCATTAGCCTCGTTTCCATTCACATCGAATCAAACATGGCACCTAATCCCCTGATCCGTACTGTACAAACAATAGCGTACAAATGACATGAAATCAAATCGACTCTGCTTAAGTCTAGTACAACTAATTCATTTTGAGAACTTAACCAATATCAAGTGTTACTAAATCACCACGCATCGCTTGTCTAAACTTGTCTAAAATGTGAAATAAAGATCTGCCAAGAATCGCCTACAAATCATGATAAAATCAGCCCCAGATGTTCAGCCATCTGCCACGATCCTGTGCCACCCTCAGATACACACAGATGTGAGCTAAAAGGTCAATCAGTCCATGACCCAATGAACAACTGGCATATGGTTCTAAAATATGACTGAACATTGTACTTTTATTAATGTTTATGATACTTTATTAACATTCATATTAATATAAATGCAAGCAATAGTACTTCTACCACCACTGCTATAAACTTACTTCCCTCAATACTCTCGCTAAAACAATAAACTATTATACCAGACTGATACTTACATGGCTGCAGGTTGTGTGGGGTAGATAAATATCTGTGGACTGTCAACTAAGCTCTACTAGATCTTCTGCTGAGGGCTTTGTGACTACGTAGGGAACTAAAGGCACTGCTGAGTCTGCTATGGCCAAAATCTCCTACTTCCCTTTTGACACTGTGAAGGAGAGAGGAGGAAGGGGAGCCACACATGAAAAGAGGAAACGGTCAACAGAAGACTGGGGAAGAAAAGCGGACATGCGTAAGAAAAAACAGAGACGGAAGGCAAAAACATGAGCGCTTAAAGTAGGAGAGTGGTCTTTGTTAGACAACCTCTCCACAGACACAATGTGATGTTTCAGTGATGTATATATTATGAAATTGCATTTGGAAACTTAAAAAATGTTTTCAATAGCACAGATTTTAAATTTTTTTGTTTTATTTTCTCTTTGGCCCTAAATGAATACTCTCTCATTATTTATGTGGTTCCAAATACAAACCTGTATTTAATAAACATAAAAAAGATATTCTGAAGACTGTGTTGGTTGCTCTTTTCCATGCATGTATATATAGAATGGTTCAAGTTTCAAAGATAACAAAAACTGCACCTTTAAAGCGATAATTCACTAAATTTCTTCCAACTTACTTATCGGAAAAGCCCCCCCCCCAGATACTGTTGCTCCCTCGGACAAACAACAACAGAGTTGCTCACTGTTTTATAATAATAGCTTTAGTTTAAAAGCCTTGTCCCACAATGTTTTGCACAGTTTTGGACACATAAGGCCACCAAATGTGAATTAAAGATTCCATTATGTTATTTATAAAATGTTTAAAATAAATACAGTGGACAACTCGAAGCGAGAGCGAAGCAACCATTCAAGCAGAGACGCCTCATATGATGGTCAGGCATCACAATCGTGCAGGACAACATCCCAGATCAACACTGTTCATGTATCATAGGGTATGGGGCAGTTGTGGCCTAATGAATAGGGAGTTGGACTTGTAACCCAAAGGTTCCAAGTCCAAGGTCCCGCAGGGGTGGTGGGAGTGAATTCCCAGCTCTCTCTCCACCTTCAATACCACGACTGAGGTGAGACCGCTCCCTGGGCGCCGCAGCAATGGCTGCCCACTGCTCCGGGTGTGTGTTCACAGTTTGTGTGTGTGTGGTTGTTGACTTCTCACTGCTGTGTGTGTGCACGTTGGATGGGTTAAATGCAGAGCACAATTTCCAAGTATGAGTCACCTGGCCACAAGTCACTTCACTTTCACTTCATGATTAAATTAATGTACATTTAGCCAGTTTAATACGAAGAGACAATGCAGACCTTAGTTTGTGTTTTTAACCTACATTGTACAAGACGCAAGAAGTCCGCTCTTTAGGTTTGTACATTAGCATGGAAACGTCTTTTAACGTTTTCCTTGAGCAGATAAATATTTAACTTAATGAGTGTACAACAATCAGAAAATGAACATTTTTGTCTTCATTTTGATTGAAGTTGAATGCTTAGAGACATTTTGCTCTGTTGTGTTTGGATTTAGGAAATTTATTAAATAAATTATATTGCCTATTCTCTCAGGAAACCGGGAATCAGTATCACAAGTACCCCAGACACATAGTTTTTCCTTTTTTTGAAGCATAAACCCCTTAAAAACGACACAAGTTTTGGGCCTTCCAATGTTTCTCTATGGCGCTGAAACCTTCAGATGTCTGAGTTCCACTCTCCGTGCAACTGATACTTGACTGCCATTGGCTCATCTGCATTCGAGGGGAGGGGCTTACAGATAAGTCAGTTATATCCCCAAAAGGGATAATTCAACCTTAATTTTATGAAGCTACAAGAAAACTTTTAATGTGCCAAAAGAAAACTTTTTTTTTTAAACAATTTAGATTTGATCAAAAATATCTTAATTTGGGTTCCAAAAATGATTGAAGGTCTTGCAGGTCTTGAGGTAATGAATGAACTATATTTCTTTTTCTGAACTATATCTTTAAATCAAAAGTTGTTTCAGGGTACTCCACTCATTGCATAAAGACATGCGATAGAATTGTAAGAGGAATAGACTGAATCATTACTTGACGTAATTAAAATGATAATCTTCCCACCAGTCAGCTGTTTATTTCCCAGCAACTAAATAACCAAGTCCAATTAATAATTCAAATCGATTTTTCAAACAGTCACCAATTCATTGAATTGATCTGACTCAAACGGTTTGAACAGAGTGGAATTTTAGGTTAGCAATGACTTAAATTTTAATATTTATCATGCAAAAGAATCATGACTTCAGAGGGCTTGGAATATTACCAAAAACACTGTACCATGCACCACTTTATGACACTTTTTGCATTTTTTTGAAGCTTGGAAGAAGCCTGTTTATGGAACATAGTGACCAGTATGAAGTCTTACTGCTTTAGAAAGACACGAGATGGGTGAGTAAATAATGTTGCAAAACATGTTGTATTGGAATACAGAATGTGAAAGTAAATAATACATTTAGTGTAAAGAGGGAAATAGAAACAGGAGAGGAAAGTGACAGACAGAAATGAGGATTGTGAAAGAGAGAGAAGACAAGATGAGGAAAGAGTAGAGTGATGAAAGAGAGAGAGAGAGATGGCTCCAGAATGACACAAGAGTGACTAATGGTTCCTTCTTAAGATCTGTTTTTCTTACAGCGACACCACGCTAATCTGTTGGGGACTTGCACTCCAGCCTTTCCCATCAACCCACAAAACAACAATGGCGCAATAAACTCGTTCACACAAGTTGTTTGTGTGTACACTTGAATTCTTTGGTTGTAAACTAAAGGGTCGTGGCCCAAAACTGAGTTCTGTTCTGACAGGGTTATGGACAGCAATGATATAAACAACACTAAATGCAAAATAAATGTTTGGAACACCATACATTTGATTACGGGAATATAATTAGATGTGTTTGTTGCAACAGCCTCGCATTCAATCAAACTTGATAACATTTTGGCCCATATTCTTTTTTTACTCTGTAAAGTTGCTTGACATGACCTCATTCTTAAAAAACCATCAATAAAACGGCATGATGCCTGTCTTTATCAGGGATGGGTCCTAATTCATCTCCTGATTTTGTTCAACTAGGCCTATTTCAATGTTTGTTTCACAGATGTTCTTTTGGCTTCTCTGCAAATTGAAGTCATTTTATCAACAACAAGTTTTATTTCAGAATATAATGTGAATACAATGCTTCTCAGAATTATTTTGACAAGCAAGACGTTCACGTCGAGGCTTGGTTTAGCAAGGGAATGATACCGGCATTGTATTTCATCATGAAACAAGCAGCATCATGAAAAACAATCTTGGTTATTCCTGGACAGCATTTGTCCCTTTAACAATGTTCTGACTATTTAACAACCTAACCCTTCCCTTTTTATCTTTATTGATCAATAATCACAGTTTTACACACAAAGCCTGTCAAAAATACCAATAAAATGCTTTTGCTATAAGAAGTTAACATTTAAACAACCTACATCTAACAGTCTCTCTATAGAAGCCAAAAATAAAAATGATGGTGCTTTGTGTGAAATTTGGAACATCATTTATTGATGAATCAACAACACTGGTCGCCCTGTATGTTTGTTTTTGCATTCAGCCAGATAATAGAAACACGTGTTGACTAATTTTTAATCTTATTAGTATTCTAAGCAACACATTTTATCACATTTGATATCAAAATCAACATAAACTGCAACAAGAAATAAGATCAGATCATGACTGAATTGCACAAATTTTCATCCAATCAAATGTTTGCTAGAATTATAATGTCCCGCCTCCTAATTGTTATTTAAATGAAGAGTTCATTTGCAAAAACAGATAACTAAATAATAAAAAAATTTAAGTGTGCAATCCAATTAATGTCAATCAAACGGAACTTTGGTTATTTTGATTAGGTAAAAAATAACAACAAAAAAATACTAGCTAACTAACAAAATAAAACAATAAAATCACGATAAAGTAATAAAATAAAAAACATGAAATTAGAACATTTTTAATATTTAATATAAACAAGTTTTCTGTTTTTGCAAATAAACTCTTCAAATTAATAACAGCTTAAGGACGTGACTTGTGGCCAGGTATGGTTTCCCATACTAGGAATTCGTGCTCTGCATTTAACCCATCCAAGTGCACACACACAGCAGTG